>JAKOGI010002150.1:57500-137886 GCA_029747015.1 Carnegiea gigantea
GCAACTGTCACAGATCTAAGACAGTCGGAGAGGGACTGCTACACAGTCTCTGTGTGCGCACACCCAAATCTGGATTATGAAATGACAAATGAAGGTGGAAAATGGAGAAAGGAAATACCATGCGCTCCTGTGAAATTAACAATCCTAAAAGTCATTGTAAAATAAAACAATTTTATATGGATTCTACTTATGAATACTTTTTAGCTACTAGTTTATGTAATTTGTTTTACGTATTTGCCATCAAATGAATTCGTATTGATTTCTCAGGCATTAATGCTGGGAATGGGTCTAAGTGAACCAAGGAATAAGAAGTGGATAGGACTTGTTAAGTAAATAAGCATGTTTAGCCCTACTGTTGAAGAATAATGGCCTCGTACTTTGGTTGACTTCTAGAGTATGGCAGTGATGTCTTGTAACATATTGCCGCTACAAAATCAATAAAATGTCACTTGGTAATTTCCTATATGTTTCAGGGCGTTACATTCCTGTTTAACTTAAAATTATGTCATTTTCATGCCCTTTTTTATCTAATATTTGCTCAAAATAAATAAATTAATTAGAACTTAAATGCATTTTTGTTTATTTTGTAGGAATTGAAAAAATTTAGAGAAAAAATAAATAATTTTCTCAATTAATAAAAAAGAAGAGGTTGAAACCCAACCCAGCAGCCCCTTCAGCCTACACGCCCAACCCAACAACGCAGCCCATGTTACACTCTCCCATATCACGTGATGGATGCATTACCCCAAGTGACACTTTGGTCGGGCCCTTCTCTTAGCTTTCTTTCAGATTGTGCCTATTCTTCCTGAGCCCATCTGTGGCCCTTCCCCTCCTTTTAGCTATTTTTCTCTCAAGCTGTGTAACGCCCCAAAAATACATGATTCATTACTTGCATTTACCTGCTTAAGTTCACCAATGAGAAATAATAACCCAATGAACGGGGTGTTACCGTCGTCCAAAAAGGACAAGGCTTTCTTTATACATGAAAACTTAGCCATAAAACCAAAGTTCACCCTAAAAAGGGCATTCACACAATCACAACCATTCAAACCATTTAGTTATATACAGAAACGGTTCTAACATTCCAATCATTTCCAGGATTACATCAAAATATATAATTCAGTTCAACTATACAGTTGCAATACCAAAATACATCACAATATGATATGATAGTATCTGAGCACTCCTGCACCGCTAGTCACATGGACAGTCCTGACTCACTTATCACTTTCAGTCGTCCGGCCCACCTGAGGGCAGTTCACTGAACACTTTCCTAAAACAAAACATAAAAAATATTTCGAACTGTGAGTCAAAGCTCAGTACATGCATTCCTGTAATGTTGAAGATACACTGAAAATTTATTTGGGCCCGCTTGGCAATTCATTTTAATTTTAAAACAGGAAATGAAACGCATATAAAATTAAATTGTTAATTATTATCTATTAGTGTACCCCTTCGTAACTGTTATGATCTGTGAATAGGTGTACCCCTGCCAAGTCGACCGGGGACCTGGCCTGAAGTCGCGCAGGTAACTAGAGGACAATATTCTGTAATTGATAACTGGTGGGGTCACTAATTATGTGATAAAGCACTGATTAAATTGCTTCATTGATGTATTTACCAAAACATTATAATTTCAACAAATACATGCTGATTTCTAAAGATACAGGCAATGAACGTACTTGAAAATTTTAAATGCAAGTTCACGGAATAATAAGATGCACAATAGTGGAGAGAATGAAAGGTTAGGCCTTGATTCTGTTCAAAAGATCATTATAGGTACATGAGGTCAGAAACGAGCTTGTTCTTATAATTGATGCTTTTAAATAAAACTGGCTTATGAAGAATCTTTACAAACCAGTTAATAGATTAAACTAAAATGATGAAACTATATAAACTATAGAAATGTGTTTTAAGGCACGGTAGCAAGTTCAGAGCAAAAGGGCTTATAAAGAGGGTACGGAAAGAATAATTCACAACCTATACTCCCGACCTCAAAATGAGACCCAAGACCCCAATATGAAAAGCTTAGGAAATTCTCTAAAACCTTCATTAAGGACACATAACATGATTCCCATGATAGAGTTCCTAAAATGGGGTTAGAACACCAACATGTTAGTTTTGAGTCCATCCTGCACAGGTTCAGTAAAATAACCATAACTTTTTCCACCGACCTCGAATTAATGCGATTCAAGAGCCATTTTAAAGCTAACACACTGTCCTATCTACCACCAAAAATCATAATTTTTATCTGGGCTGATCATTTCCAGTTTCATCTCAAATGTTGTCCTGTTTTTCTGGAAATTCCAGCCTCACTATTTGAGTTTGTTCCCTCACTTTTCACAAATCCTCAACTTAAACCATTCCTTAAAAGCATGTAAACACACTTTGGCCTATCCCCACATTATACAAAAACACCACACTTAATTTCACTTCATATTCATATCCAATAAAGCTCATTTTGTAGTCACATATACACATACTTCAAATTTAATACTAGTTTGGTCCAAACCATGCATTCTTGAATCAAACCCTAACTGAAGGTCAACTTGAACTTGCTCCATCATTTTAAACCACCATAAACACCATAATAAACTTCAATAGATCAAACGATGATCAAAATCAAGGATAAAACAATCAATATCCAACACTTTAATATGTAGCTTGCATGATTAAGAAGTAACCCTAACCCTAGCATCATCCAACTTCAACTCCACCATGATCCATCACCAAAATGATTCTTAATTCAATTAAAACAATATGATCCATCATCAAGACAACCAAAACAAGAAGGAAAAACCGAAATTCCAAAGAACAAGATTGAAGCCACTTACTTTGAGCTTGAAACAAGTGGAGGTGGAGATGATATTTGGTGATTTTGAGGGTGGAAGATGATAGCCGGTGGAGGGAGGTGATTGGAGGTTGCAACCCTTGCTGGAGGCTGGCCAGAAAGTGGCCGAAAATCACCACAAAAGGACTGGGCTATGCTATTTTGGTGAGGCCGTGGGTTAGAGAGAAGGAGGAGAGAAGAAGATAGAGAAAATAACTTGCATTTACTTGGTACAAAACAAAAGCTTATGCAAATAAATACTTGGCTGAAAATTAATCCTCAAAAGCCACTTTTACTAATGCTGCATTAGGCCTAAATTAAGGAAAATTCGCTAAACAAATGTAGCCAAGTCTCGTTGGGCCGAAATCGACCTTAAACGGGCTCGGGTTTGGAAAAGAGCTGAAACCGAGTGCGTTTGCAATTTTTTCCCCCCAAGCTCGAGGTTGAATGTTTGTGGTGTCATGAAAAATAATTAAATCACTTAATTCATAAATATCAAGGCCTAATATCGATCTTCAGAATTTGACAAGAACAAAAACCCGAATTGCAAGGTGAGGGCCTATTGAAATTTTCTTAATTGAAATAACAAAAAGCGATGATTTAAATGTGATGAAATTAATCACATGGATTAATGAAATGGATAAAAATGATTTAGGGTCGGACTATTACAACCTTCCCCCCTTGAAATATTTCGTCCTCGAAACGGATGAACTTAACCATAACATGTAGGATTACCTCGAATAAATGTGGGTATTTGGTTTTCATTGCCTCTTCGGTCTCCCAAGTGGCTTCTTGGGAGGTATGATTTGTCCAGAGGACTTTGACTAATGATATCCACTTGTTACGCAACTGCTTGATCCTTCGATCTAGTATTTGGACAGGACGCTCCTTATATACTAGATCTTCAGTGATTTCAATAGGTTCAAATACAATGGTATGGTCTGGATCTGGAATATATTTCCTAAGTTGGGAGATGTGAAAGACGTTATGCATGTGCTCAAATTCTACAGGCAGATCTAGACGATAAGCCATGGGATTCAACTTTTCAATGATTTCATAAGGTCCAATATACCTTGGACTCTATTTGCCCCGTACTCCGAACCTCTTGACACCTCTGGTTGATGAAACTTTCAGAAAAACTTTATCGCCTACTTGAAACTCTAAAGGCCTTCTTCCTTTGTCCGTATAACATTTTTGTTGACTTTGGGCAACCCTGATATGTTCCCGAATCTTTTTTATTGTTTCAGTGGTCTCTTAAATCATTTGAGGACCTATAATCAGTGCCTCATCCAAATCACTCCAGCACAATAGGGTTCTACATTTTCTCCCATATAAAGCCTCAAATGGGGCCATTTTGATGGTGGACTGATAGCTATTGTTATAAGAGAACTCCACCAAAGGTAAATCGTCTTCCCACTTCCCTTGGAACTCCAATACACAAGTTCTCAGCATGCCCTCCAAAATTTGATTCACTCTTTCAGTTTGTCCATCTGTTTCTGGGTGATAGGAGCTACTGAAGTTTAGTTTGGTCCCAAAGGCCTTTTAAAGCACTTGTCAGAAACGTGCTTGAAATCTTTAATCTCTATATGAGATTATGTCTAAAGGGATCCCGTGCAGACGGACTATCTCCTTAATATACAATTGGGCTAGTCTTTCAACTCTCCAAGTACCCTTAATTGGCAGGAAATGAGCCGACTTCGTAAGTCGATTAACTATGACCCATATAGCATTCTTTTTCGAGGCAGAAAGGGGTAAACCCATAACAAAGTCCATGGAGATCGAATCCCACTTCCAAGTGGGAATTTCTAAGGGTTGTAGTTCACCCACAAGACGCTGATGCTCTGCTTTAAATTTTTGACAGGTTAGACACTTGTTCACATATTCTGCAATGTCTTCCGTCATATTATTCCACCAGAAGTATTGTCTCATATCTCTGTACATCTTGGTGCCTCCTGGATGCATCGAATAACGAGTATTGTGAGCCTCTTCCAAGATCTGCTTCCGTAATCCTTCATTTTTAAGCACACATAGGCGATTCTGGAACCACAGGGTCCCATCCTCGTGCATTACAAATCCCGGAGACTTCACTTTTTCTAAATTTTGCTTTATTCTTTGGAGTTTGGGATCACTTTCCTGGTTCTGTCGAATTTCTTTCACTAGGGAAGACTACACGGTAAGTGCTGATAATGGAGCATTCATTTGCCTGTGGGACACTAATTGAATCCCAAAGTCCTCAAGTTCTCTCAAGAGGTTCAATTGAGTAATCACCACAGTGTTTGAGCTATGTTGCGCCTTCCTACTCAGGGCATTCGCCACCATATTTGCTTTACCGGGACGATATTGAATCTACAAATCATAGTCTTTAAGCAACTTAAGCCAACGCCGTTACCTCAAATTGAGCTCCATCTGGGTGAAGATATACTTTAAACTTTAATGATCAGTATAGATCTTGCATGATACCCCATATAAATAATGCGTCCAAATTTTCAATGCAAAGACCATGGATGCTAACTCCAGGTCATGGGTAGGGCAGTTTTTCTCGTACGGCTTGAGTTGTCGAGAGGCATAAGCTACTACTTTGTCCTCCTGCATTAGTACGCACCCTAGACTGTTCTTCGAAGAATCACTATAAATAGTATACTCCTTTCCTTCCATTGGTAACGTTAGAATTGGGGCGGTAGTTAGCCGCTGCCTTAGCTCTTGGAAAGCTTTCTCACATTTTTTAGTCCACTCGATTTTGTTCGCTTTCTTCAGTAGATTGGTCAATGGTGAAGCTATGTTTAAAAAGTCCTTGACGAACCTTTGGTAGTAACCTGCTAAACCCAGAAAGCTTCTAATCTCAGTGACATTGGTAGGCTTTGGCCATTCTGTGATTGCTTTCACATTCTAGGAGTCAGCTTTAATTCCTTCTTTTGTAACCATATGTCCCAAAAATACCACTTCTTCCAACCAAAATTCACATTTCTTCAATTTGCCATATAGTTGATGCTCCCTCAAAGTTTGTAATATTGCCCGCAATTGATCAGCATGTTCCTCCGTGTCCTTAGAATAGATAAGGATGTCATCCATGAACAGCACTATGAACTTGTCTAAATAGGGTCTGAAAACCCTGTTCATAAGGTCCATGAAGGCTGCAGAAGTATTAGTGAGACCAAAAGGTATCACTGTGAACTCATAGTGACCATACGTGGTCCTAAACGCTGTCTTAGGAATGTCGTCAGGTTTAATCCTAAATTGATGGTACCCTGACCTCAAATCAATTTTAGAGAACACTCTTGCTCCTTGTAGTTGATCAAACAAGTCATCTATTTGCGGCAAAGGGTATTTATTTTTGATGGTAATCTTATTTAACTCCCTGTAGTCAATACATAGCCTTAAGGTTCCATTCTTCTTTTTGGCAAACAACACTGGGGCATCCCATGGTGACACACTTGGCCTAATAAAGCCCTTCTGTAACAACTCATCTAACTGAATCTTTAGTTCCTTAAACTCAGTTGGGGCCATACGATATGG
The DNA here is from genome assembly GCA_029747015.1 of Carnegiea gigantea. Lineage (NCBI taxonomy): Eukaryota > Viridiplantae > Streptophyta > Magnoliopsida > Caryophyllales > Cactaceae > Carnegiea > Carnegiea gigantea. The sequence continues at coordinate 63,844 of JAKOGI010002150.1, forward strand.
GGCTTCAGAAATAGGTTGGGCTACAGGAATTAATTCGATTCCAAAATCAATTTCCCTCCACGGGGGTAGTCCTGGTAACTCCTCAGGGAAAACATCTTCAAATTCACAAACTACAGGTATATTTTCTACTTCCTCTTCTTTTGTTTGGGTGTCAATAGCATAATACCAATATCTAATACAACCCTGACATAACAGCTTACTTGTTTTCATAGCAGAAATCAAAGAACAAGATTTTACCTCTCTCTGCCCATAAAAACACACTTTTCTCCCTTTTTCATCTTTCAAGATAACCTTAAGATCTTTATAGTCGATTTGGGCTCCATAAGTGTGCAACTAATTCATTCCCAGACAAATCAAATTGAATCAAATCCACAGGGAAGGTGGTTTTACCAATGGTAATAGGGATAAGTTTATAAGAGAGGGGGCACTCAATCACAGAATTATTGGGTAGCTTAATTCTATAATTGGTTTCCATCCTTCTGTTCTCAAGACTCAATTGTATAGCCGATCGAGTAGATATAAATGAATGAGTGGCGCCCGAATCGAATAATACACAAAATGGATTTGAATTTAAAAAGAGAGTTCCACTGATTACCGTACCCGAAGTAGTAGCTTCGTTTTTGTTCATCACAAATGTCCTTCCTACAACTGCAGGCCTTGAAGGTGGGGGTCCCTGGTGGAGCAGAGCCAAGGGTTTTGCTACACCCTTGTCTACAGCTTTTAGTTGTCGGGGGCATGCAGCGATGAGGTGTTCAGGACTTCCACAACACATACATTTGTTGGTGCTAACTCGGCATTCAGGAGTGGTGTGATTGGTTCTTCTGCACTTCCTACAGGGCTATGCAGTGCTTGCAGGATGGCTCTTAAGAGGAGCGGGAGTGGGTTTCTTTTGATTCACGCTCTCACTGGGAGCTCCCCGCTCGATCCCTTTCCTCTTCTGATTGATCAGGTTCAAGGCCCTCAACTCCGTCTTCACACGCTTCACTTCAGCGGCTCGCTCATACAACTCTTGGTGACTCAGAATTGGTTGCCCGGCTAACTGATTTCGAATGCAGAAGGCCAAACCCTCCTCAAACCTTCTCATCTTTAGCCTTTCAGACGACACAAATTCAGGGACAAACCTAGATAATTTTGTGAACTTACTAGCATACTGCATCACTGACATGCTACCACTCATTTTCAAGTCCATAAATTCTTTCTCCTTTTGCCTTTGGACCACAACTAGGTAAAATTTTGCCCTTAACTCACTTAGGAATTTATTCCAGGTAAATTCAGGCCCTACGAGCTTATGCTTCATAGTATTCCACCAAATGTCAGCTTCACCGGTCAAATAATATGTCCCAATGTTTACTTTCTTTCCTTCTAGCACCTCTACCACTGTAAAGATTTTCTCCATTCCTCTTGTTCATTCATCCAGTATTACTGGATCATAATTCCTATCATACACTTTAGGATTGCACCGCGCTACCCTATCTGCCAATTTATCCTCTTTAGGAGGGGTTTCAGCAGGTACCTGGAAAATTTGCTTCATCAATTCAACAACTAAGGTTAGCCAGTAACTCGGGTTTCCTAAGTTGCTAGTTAATTCAGAGGGCAACGATGGCGTGTCACCATATTGTGGCTCCTGGCACAAGGCTTGGTCACCCGATCCCTGGCCTTGCTCCAAATTGTCCCCTATATGAACCTCCATGTTGTTTTGCACTGACTCAAACATTCTGATCATACATTAAATGAAACAATCATCATCATTTCATTTCATAACGGCTTATTTACATACAAAGCTGCTGATTTCTATACATGAGCAACAAAAGCATATTACACCTAGTTGAGTAAGCAAGTCTAGCTCTGACTCCTACCCTAACACTAAACACTAAATAGCCCCTAGGCACTAGATCCGTCACATAACCAAAAAGAGATACGGACCATGTTATGACGGTCAGAAAGGATCTAACTGGCCATATATAATGTCACATCCTACACAAAATATATCCATCCCAACCGACCATACTATAACAAACAGGGCTCAAAAGAAAACTACTGCCCCAAACCCTAGAACTACCTAACGATCCCTAGATGGATTGTAATCCGGGTCAGACTCATCATCAGGTTCTTCGCCTGAGTCGAAACTGCTAGTAGATGCCTCTGACTCAGCATCACTAATCTTCTACTGGACCTGTTGCTCCTACTCATCCTGTAACTCTACCATCAACTCATCAGCCTCCTGTTCCCATTACGACTGTACCCCCACCTCGCCAATGTCTTGATCCTCCTCAGGATCATCCTCCTCGGGATCATCCTCCTCTCCCTGGTGCCCTTATCCCTAGAACTAATCACCACTAAATCTGGGATGTCGCGGAGGTCTATCACTATGTGAGCCTCCCCAGGGTAATCGGGCATCAGTGGAGTACCTGGTACGGGCGGGGAGGGTGGCCCCTATGCTGGTGCTGGCGGGGAGGGTGGCCCTTGTGCTGGTGCTGGGGCTGCAAGTGGGGGAGGCGCCTGATGCAGTAGAAAAACATGTTATAACGTCTCCATGGTAATCCCTCTCTGATCAAACTCTTCGCTTAATAACAATTCCGCAACAAGAGTAGTCCATACCCCCGGGCCTAAAACCTAGGCCCGTCCTGAGTTCCCTATTATCATAAAGTCATGATAACGAAGCCTAAACTCCAACCATGGATTAACCAGGAGTAAGAACCCAAGCAGTCTCTGTGCACGGACTGTAATACTGTAGAACTCAGAGTAAGGGTCCTGTGCATGTGCCTCTATATTAGCATGTAGCAGCGCAATGTGAGCAATCATAGATTCACCCGGCAACATATTAATGCCATAAGGGTCCATCTAATAAAGAAAACACATATATGAGAGGCATACATCCATAAATAAGAAACATGCAAATGGAAGCAACTTGCATTCTAATATCGTTACTACACTCCTAATATCACTCTAGCAGTATACGATAGCCCTTCTCCCACGACAACCATTCCCACCCTATAATTTCTAATTCTCCCTTTCTTAAAGAAAATCTCAATGTAGCCCTTATACCAAATCTGTAACGCCCCAAAAATACATAATTCATTACTTGCATTTACCTGCTTAAGTTCACCAATGAGAAATAATAACCCAATGAACGGGGCATTACCGCCATCCAAAAAGGACAATGCTTCCCTTATACATGAAAACTTAGCCATAAAACCAAAGTTAACCCTACAAGGGCATTCACACCATCACAACCATTCAAACCATTTAGTTATATACAAAAATTGTTCTAACATTCCAATCATCTCAAGGATTACACCAAAATACGTAATTCAGTTCAAATTTACAGTTACAACACCAAAATACATCACAATATGATATGATAGCATCTCAGCACTCCTACGCCGCCAGTCATATGGACAGTCCTGGCTCACTGATCACCTTCAGCCGTCCTACCTGCCTGAGGGCGGTTCACTAAACACTTTCCTAAAGCAAAACATACAAACATTTCAAACTGTGAGCCAAAGCTCAGTACATGCATTCCTGTAATGTTAAGGATACACTGGAAATTTGTTTGGGCCCGCTTTGCAATTCATTTTAATTTTAAAACAGGGAATGAAACGCATATAAAGCTAAATTGCTAATTATTATCTATTAGTGCACCCCTTCGTAACTGTTATGATCTATGAATAGGGGTACACCTGCCAAGCCGATCGAGGGACCTGGCCTGAAGCCACGCGGGTAACTGGAGGGTAATGCCCTGTAACTGATAGCTGGTGGGGTCACTAATTATGTGATAAAGCACTGATTAAATTGCTTTATTGATGCACTTACTAAAACATTATAATTTCGATAAATACATGCTGATTTCTAAAGATACAGGCAATGAACATACCTGAAAGTTTTAAATGCAAGTCCAAGGAATAATAAAATGCACAAAAGTGGAGAGAATGAAAGCTTAGGCCTTGATTCTGTTCAAGAGATCATTATAGGTACATGAGGTCAGAAACAAGCTTGTTTTTATAATTGATGCCTTTAAATAAAATTGGCTTATGAAGAATCTTTACAAACCAGTTAATAGATTAAGCTAAAATGATAAAACTATATAAACCATAGAAATGTGATTTAAGGCACGATAGCAAGTTTAGAGCAAAAGGGCTTATAAAGAGGATACGGAAAGAATAATTCACAACTTATACTCCTGTCATTGAAATGAGACCTAAGACCCCAATATGAAAAGCATAGGAAGTCCTCTAAAACTTATCATTGAGGACACATGATATGATTCCTACGATAGGGTTCCTAAAATGGGGATAGAACACCAACATGTTAGTTTTGAGTCCATCCTGCATAGGTTTAGCAAAATAACCATAGCTTTTTCCACAGACCTCGGATTAATGCGATTCAAGAGCCATTGTAAATCTAACACACTGACCTATCTACGCACCAAAAATCATAATTTTTGGCTGGGCTCATCATTACTAGTTTCATCTCAAAGTTTGTCTTATTTTTTTGGAAATTCCAGCCTCAGTGTTTGAGTTTGTTCCCTCACTTTTCACACAAATCCTTAACTTAAACCATTCCTTAAAAGCATGTAAACATACTTTGGTCCATCCCAACGTCATACAAAAATATTACCCCCAGTTTCACTTCATATTCATATCCAATAAAGCTCATTTTCTAGTCACATATATACATACTTCAAATTTAATACTAGTTTGGTCCAAACCATGCATTCTTGAATAAAACCCTAACTTAAGGTCAACTTGAACTTACTCCCATCATTTCAAACCACCATAAACATCATAATAAACTTCAATAGATTAAAAGATGATCAAAATCAAGGATAAAACAATCAATATCAACACTTTAACATCAAGTTTGCACGATTAAGAAGTAACCCTAACCCTAGCATCATCCAACTTCAACTCCACCATGATCCATCACCAAAATGACTCTTAATTCAATCAAAACAATATGATCCATCATCAAAACAACCAAAACAAGAAGTAAAAACCAAAAATCCCAAGAACAAGATTGAAGCTACTTACTTTAAGCTTGAAACAAGTGGAGATGGAGATGATATTTGGTGATTTTGACGGTGGAAGAAGATAGCCGGTGGAGGAAGGTGGTTGGAGGTTGCAACCCTTGCCAGAGGCTGGCTAGAAAGTGGCCAGAAATCACCACAAAAGGCTTAGGCTATGCTATTCTAGTGAGGCTGTAGGGTAGAGCGAAGGAGGAGAGAAGAAGAGAGAGAAAATAACTTGCATTTACTTGGTGCAAAATAAAAGCTTATGCAAATAAATACTTGGCTGAAAATTAATCCTCAAAAGCTACTTTTACTAATGCTACATTAGGCCTAAATTAAGGAAAATTAGCTAAACAAATGTAGCCAAGTCTTGTTGGGCCGAAATCGGCCTTAAACTAGCTCGGATTTGGAAAAGAGCTGAAACCAAGTGCGTTTACAAAATTTTATTTTTTTTATTTTTTCCAAAACTCGAGGTTAAATGTTTGTGGTGTCATGAAAAATAATTAAATCGCTTAATTCATAAATTTCAGGGCCTAATATCGAGCTCCAGAATTTGACAAGAACAAAAACCTGAATTGCAAGGTGAGGGTCCATTTAAATTTTCCCAATTAAAATAACAAAAAGCGATGATTTAAATGCGATGAAATTAATCACATGAATTAATGAAATGGAAAAACATGATTTAGGGTCGGACTATTAGAAGCTGCCATGTTCATGGCCCAGAGCCCATTTTCCCCTTTCATTTATTTTATACATGAGCCATGCATGACCCACGCTTCCTTCTCCCTTCTTTTCTCTCTCCCCTTGCTTGCTCAGTAACTCGAAGAGCCTCCCCAGCCCCCCTTTTTTGTTGCTGCTTCTGGTCTTCTTTCTCATATCGACATTAGTAGCCCCCTATCCTCCATTAACATTCTCTCTCCTCTTCAATGGTGATAGATGCACACCGAAGCTCCCTTTTCATCATTATCATTGCCATCATTAACCATCATCATTCTAAACATCATCACAATCATTGACCATTAACACCGACATCGTCAATGGTGGGAACTGAAGGTGAGCAACAACGAGATTGGTTATAAGGCGTGTTAATTCAAGATCAATTGAAGCATTGAAGAGATGGGGATTGAGTTTTGTGGATAAAAGTCTGAAGCAAGGTAAAAGTAGTAGTGTTTAGTTTTGAATCGATTGTTCGTCTTGTTGTTCTTTTTCTTTTTCTGTTTCAGATCTAGTTTTGTTAGTTTTTCAGATTTGTAATTGACTAAACCTTTTGATTAACCCAAGTGAGAATTTAGGGAATTTGGTGCCGATAGTGCAATTATTTGATCCGAATCTAGTTCACTTGTTGATTGGGAACTGAAGCTTGAGCTCTTGAATATGTGCTACAACTTCTCCACATTTTGCCAAATTTCTTTAAATTAGGTTGGTGTGATTTTGACCAATGTTGGCCTAATCGTGCCTTGTTCTCTATTTTGGTCTGAGCTGTGGGTGATGAATGGTATGATTCCTACTTCTTCTATTTTGATGCAAGCTTGGCCACATTACAATGATTCAGTCTTGCTTGATTGACTTGCTTCACTTTCCCTTTCCCTGCTTGTGAATTATTATGTTCAATTTGCCTCCATTCTCGAACATGTTACAGAATTCATTAGCAGATATAGTAGCAATTGGTTATACATTTCTCGACGGTGGTGGATTTCATTTCCAAATTAAGTCATCATAAGATTATGCTTGAAATAATTTTGGAGTAGTAGTTAGTGAATTAATTTCATAATCGATCCCTGAGGACGACACCTGTAAGTGTTACAATGATAAAACGTGCACTTGCGAAAATTACAAGAAGTTTTTGGCGTCGTTGTTGGAGAGGAAATTTGTGAAATTAGATTTTGTGTTAAATTAAGTCGTAGTTTAGTTGATTAAGTTGTTTTATTTCCTTTCGTTCTTTTTTATTTTGATTCTAGTGGGTGTTAATTAGTTTAGTTTGGATTTCTTATGTTTTTTATTTTGTTTAGAGTTTATATTTTGATTTTATTTTGGTCAATTTTGTTTTGTTTTTTAGTGATTAATTTTCTGCTACGGAAAAAAATCAAAACTAACAAATTACATTGTTGCGAGGTGAAGGACTAGACTAGAACTAAAAATCAGGAGTTAGTGCAGGTTTTTCAGATTTTTGAGATTCTTTTTCGATTTTTCTATGTTCATCCGACACTAATTTTGATGTTATAATATTTTTAGTGGATCCTTAGGGATTCTTAGAGTCCAGATGAAATTTTGTGAAAGTTTTAGGCATTTATGAAATTTTTAGTGATTTTCAAAAATAATTTTCTATTTCGATTTTTCTGCACTATTTTGGGACAAACAAATTGAAAGAAAATATGTCCATGTTCTCTGTGATTTAGATGAATTTTATGTGTAAACAATTCTAAATTTGGAGTTTGATTTTCTATTTAATTTAATTTTTATCTTTTTTTTGTTTACGTTTTAGTGTAGTTTCTGTTTTCTTTTAGTTTATTTTAGGTATAGTTCATTTTCTGGGGTTTGTTTCGAGTGAAAAAAATTCCAAAAAATTCAGAAAAATAAAAAGACGAAAAATTCTTTTGTCGATGTGGGCATTGCATGGTTGGTTGTGTCAAAGACCCTTAGAGCAAAAGAGTAGTTAGGATTGAATCCGATCCTGGATTGTAACCCGAACGTGAACCTAAGTCTGTACTTGAATTTAAAGAAATGGCACAAAAGAGACTTTTGAGTGATATTTTCTATCCTCCTAGGACCACTTTTACATTGTGCTTTAATTTGCTTGACCTAGGACCTAATGTGACCTTTGAACTGAGACCTTATTACACTCAAACACTCCCTAAATTCACGAGTTTAGAGGATGCATATTTGTTTTTGAGGAAGCTCGGGGAAGTATGCTCCATGATGAATTTCCCTAACATATCTGCTGATGTGGCTAGAATGAAATTAATTCATTTTGCTTTGAAAGATGTTACTTAAAGATGGGTGTCTGGCTTAGCTACTAGTTCTATTTTTTCTTGGGATGACTTTGTTAAGTTGTTCACAAGAAAATATTTTCTTAATGCCAAGACTTTAAAGTTAAGGAATTAAATTAATCAATTTGTTCAACTAGAAAGGGAATTGTTTTGGAAATACTTAGATAAGTTTAAGAATTTGTTGGCCTAGTACTCCCATCATGGTTTAGACCAATCACTTCTTTGCTAAATTGTTTACAAAGGACTTGAACAACAAACTAGAGCTATGTTAGAGTCTATGTGCTAGGTTGGTTTTCTTTCTAAGAATGTCGCTACTGCTTAGGAATTTTTAGAGGACTAGCTGAAAAGACTATGCAGTGGCAAAGTGCTAGAGATGATAGTGATTATGACCTACCAAGGACCTGAGAATGACCCATTCTCCCCGTACAATAACCCAGGGTAGAGCAACCACCGTAATTTTCTTGGAGTAGTGGACCAAATGCTACAGTCCTTAACTCCATGCTTGGAGTGTTTCCTTGAAACAACTCCGAGCCAATCCCCATCCTTCTAACTCTTTTTAGAGACCAACTTTTCAAGGTGTGCCTAATGCACTTAGACCTCTACCTGTTACTTAAGTTCAGCCTCCCCTTGGTTACACTGATATTGATAAGATTAAGAGGGGAATTAATAGTTATGTAAAGGGGATGATCAATGCTAATATGGAAAAAATGATGAGAAGGATGACTAGCTAATTTTCTCAATTAGCATCATCTACTAAGAAGCCAGGTATGTCTCTTAGTCAGCCAGAAGTGAACCCTCAGGCTCATGCTTCATCCTGTTGTTTAGTCAATCCTAGTGAGACTGTGAGGAAACTAAATGCTGTTATATCTCTCATAAATACCACACAGTTTATTTTAAAATTATTCTCTGTCTTCTTCTTCTCCAGAAACTGGTTCATCCAGTCACTATGTGATGCCACTGATGGTGTCTTTAATGATTCTTAAAATGACCCTCTGCCTTCTGACGCACCTTTCGGTAAAGAGGCTAATTAGGAGAAGGATTCTGCTGGGTCAGTAGATTTCTTATCTCCTAAGGATTCTTGTCCTCCTTTTGCTACTGAGAGAGTTCAGAAGCCTCTACCTCTTTATTCCCATAGGCTGAAAAAGAAAAACCAAGCCCATGTTGATAAGATAAGAAAGATATTTTCTCAAGTCAAAATCAACATTCATTTACTTGATGTCATTTAACATATGTCTCCTTATGTTACGTTTCTAAAGGATATATGTATTACGAATCGAGCTACTAGTGTTCATAAGAAGGCTTTCCTGGACTTGGGCATAAGTTCTATTATTTTTCATCAGATCCAAGAGGAGTACAAGGACCCCAGTTGCTTAACTATTTCTGTAGTCATAGGGGACCACCTTATTCATAGAGCTTTGCTTGATTTCAGTGTTAGTGCCAATTTGTTCCCCTCACTAAATATGAGAGGCTAGGGTTAGGTGAGTTGAAACCTACTATGATGGTCATCTAGCTAACTGATAGATTAACCAGGTTGCCTAGAGGTGTGGTAGAGGATGTGCTAATTGAGATGCATGAATTTATTTACTGAGTAGATGACCACTGTCGCAAGCGCACGACTAATCATAGTATAGATAAAAAGATCACTCCTTAGGAACCAATGTAATCTATCGAGTTTTCTCTATCAAAATATGCTAACCAAAATTCTAATTCAAAAGGGTTTAATTTAGCAACATCAAATTCACTAATTTTAAATTAATTAAGGAAAGATGTCTAGGAATTCATGTACTTATGAAAGTTAATTGGATCAAAATGATAAGCACGTGCTCTTCTCTAGTCGGTTAATCTCGAGAAATTGCAATCTCTCTCAAAATTTAGTTTTTCGAAATCAATCAAATTTGCCTAAACTAAGCAAAAGTCGTTCTATCAAACTAATTTGCCTTAATCCAAGTTGAATATCTTCGATTACTCTCTAGTCCTCCTAGCATGCAAATCTCTCTTTTAAGGCAACATTATGTCAGGTTTTATCAAGTAGCCTAACAATCAAATGTCACCTTTCAGTTTTTTCACAAAATTGTTTCAAGTGTGTAAGCAAACTTTGGCCAAAAATCCACTCACAACATGATAATCACTTGATAGAATGAAATCAAAGCAATCTTGAAATAAGCACAGTTCTATAGATTAAAACATGATCCAACTACACCTTCATAAACTATTAAATCTCTAGACAAAATAAAACTACTCACACATGATAAAAGATTAAACAACTGACCAATGTTTTTGCGAAATCTGAGAGAAAGAGCTTGACTGAGATAGCCTTTCAACCAAGGGCTTTAAACCGGCTCTAAATCAAGCATACACTCTCAAGATTTCTCACTAGAACAATAATCAAACTAAGAATCTAAGCCAAAAAGAACAAGATTTGAGAAAGAAGATGAACTATGCTATCCTTGCCCTTCTCCAATGCTACTGAACAACGCCTTTTATAGAAAAATTTTGATGTTCTCAGCCACACAACTGATGGAAAACAAAGGGACAACAGTTTTACCTCTCGCTACGGTCTGTGGTAGGCACCACGGTCCGACTGTGGTCTTGGCTGGAATTGATTTTCTACTCTTTTCTTGCTCCATAGGCGTAGCAGCACATAAGTGCCTGTATGGGAGGTCAAAATACATCCAATAAGGGTTAAATGCTGGGTAAAAAGGCCTAAAATCCTGCAAAACAGATCAAACAACTATAGCCAAGCATAAATCGAGAATAGGAGTATAGGTTATGGTATTAAGCACATAATTCTCCTAAAAATGTGGCAAAATAGCCCTAAAATGATGTATACATTAAGCGATCATCAAACTCCCCCAAAAATATGTAGAACCTTCTCAGGATAGATATAAGTAACATTCTAATGGCAAAGCTGATCCGAAGGTAGCCCAAAAAGATGCAAAAATCATTATCAAACAGATTAGGGAATGAAATTTTCAAAAATCACTTGATAGACCACAATGTCAAACTTGAATCAATCCCCCCCCAAATCTTCAAATACAGTCATTCAACATATGAAACAAATGAAGCTAGCAAGGCTGATAGAACCTCACTAAAGTTATATGGCAGTCATCACTCATGTGTTTGAACATGTATACATAAAGGTTCCCTCAATTCTCATTCATTAGACTCAAATCTACCATAAGCTTGACAAGACTCTCAAATTCACCATCACTAAAATGCAAACACACCAGACAATCATGAGGACTTTCATAAGATTGTAATGGGGCTATGGGTAAAGGTAAGATGGGAAGAAATGTTTTGAAAATGAGGAGCTAGAAGCCATACACTAAGGGCTAAATGATTCCAATGCATCATACTACATCCCTCTTAAACCATTATAATTTATCAACAAAATACATCCCCAATTGAAGGGAGAAAGAGTTGAAAATCACAAGAATTTATAATTCCAACAAGGCTAACACTTTCTTTCTTTCTTTTTTCGTTTTCATGTTTTTTTCCTTTTTATGTTATTATTTTCCCCTCCTCTTTTTCTTTTTCTTTTTCGAAATAAGTTAACCAAGGGAAATTCATGTCAAAATTTAAATTCCAACTCTTCTCTAAACTTTGTGCAATTAGACAAGGGATTTACCAAGATCTTGCATCCCTTCACTAAACAGCCAAAACCCACTGAAAGAAAGCAATCCACCTTACTAGTGCCCTATCAAACTTAATGCAAAAGAATGAAACGTTTCTTGGCTTAAGAGTAAGATAATCATTTGGCCATAGGCTATAATAGGAGGTTCAAATTAAGAAAAACGATTTTAGGCTCAAAGGGGCTAGCAAGGGATGTAATATATAACAAGGGTGGCTATTTAGCCATTGGGTTTAACAAATTAAAGAAAAATACTTCAATTATATTGCTAAATGCATACACAAAATGTGATCTTAAATGAGCATCAAAGCAAGTTCTAGAGAAATGATGTCAAGAAAGTGTCACACATGAAAAAAATATGAGACTAAATTGATAAATAGTCTCTAAAAGCTCAAAGCCTCATGGGACATCTACCAAGGTTATGACTAGTTCATTAGTAAACACATGCTAAAATTCATGTAAAGACTAATGGGGTAATCAACTCGCACTCAAAATGTGGTCAAAACATGGATCTCGTTTTCGTAGACTCATTCTTAAACATTTTATACACAATTTGGGTGAATCAAAAGATCAAACTAAACCAAAGAAGTCTGCTAAATCTAAAAAGATCATCATCGGAGGATTTTTTTTCCAGTTTTCTTCACATTTTTTTATATTGTTTTTTTTCCTTTTTTTCCTTTTCTTTTCTATAAACATGCATGCTCCTAATAACAATGCAAACTAAAATGCAAAGAAAAACCAAAATGCAAGCTAGAATGAAAAGAAAACTAAATGCACTTACTAAAATACGGATAAACAAAATAAAAACTCTAAAAACTATCACAAACAACATATACAAAGTAGAAGTACACCAAACCAATTCAGGCATCAGATGCCAAACATGATGACTAACTCCCCCATGACACATTGCCCTCAATGTGGGCATAGAATAAAAAAAGGGAAGGGGAGTAGCACAAAGCAATCAAAAAGGAGGTGGTAGAGGAGGATGGGATGGTTGGCCATAAGCGATATGCCAATCCCACCAGGGCTTTAAACGTGCCCTATAGTCCTAGAAATATTGAGTCTGGGCAGCAAGCATTCCACAAAGCTCGTTATGACACTCTTAGATAAAGTCTTGAAGAGTAGCGTTCTCAGAAACAACAAACGCATGAAGGGAAACTTTGTCCTCTTAAATGGATCTAAGGGTATCTTAGAGGTCGGCATAATCAGGAGGGGGTGATTGAGAGGAAGAACCAGGTCCTGCTTGACTAAAATGAGGGGCTGGATGATGGGGTGTGGGCTGAACAACCTCATCATCACCAGGTATCCAATAAAGGTTGGCCCAGTGAAGTGAAGTGGTTCGATCAATATTGGGAAGCGAAAAAAGCTGGTCCCTAGGGTAAATCTAACATAAATGCCCAACTTCAACTTCACAAAAGTTCATAACTTCAAAAGTAGCTTGATCAAGCCGCTTGGACCCAGAAACTCTATCCTCCGATTTGGGCTCAATACCCAAAAATCTAACAATAGTAGTCACAATACCATTTATGACTATCCTAGCTTTAGTACTAACAGCAACACTATGCAATTGTCTGGCCAAAAACAAACCGAGTTCAAGTTGGACACCGTCAAGCATATAGGAAAAAAAGTACAACTCAGATAATCTCGGGACATTCAGACCATCGTCCGGAGCAAAGAAACAACAAGCCAAGATACACTGAGCTGCTCCAATGCAAGGATTCCTAATATGAGTGCACTTCGATAAACTAGTGTTGTACATAACACTCCCTGAAAGTTCGCCCAAAAATACATTCGGATTGAATTCGCGGGGGACTTAGTGGTTTGGTAAATCCATGCTAGGTGGAAGACCGAATATACCATTAACAGTACCTAAGTTCAACTCGTAAAATTGTCCCTAAAAATAAAATGATATACACCTGACTTGACATTGAGACCCTCTAGTGACGTCGACATGGAGTGTACTCAGAAACTGTATGGCAAGGTCCTAGTATGTATCCTCTTTTATTTCTAAAAAGTGTCCCATACCACCTCGTACAAATAACCACCGAATGTCATCTAACATTCCTAATCGAGCTAACAATTTCTCACCATAAAATCTAGTTTCCATAACCATGCATTCATTTAAACAAGTATATCTAGCAACATGATCAGAATGCATTAAACCAAGGGGGTGAGGAATGTTACCTTGAGCTCGTGCATTGGTGGAGGTTCGGGATGTCCTTTGAGGTTAGATTTGTGCTTGATTTAAGGATCCAACCTCCTTGATACTACTTTATCTTTTGGTAGGTGCCATTGTTGCAAAATGAACCAAAAACTAGAACTAGAACCTAAATAAGAAAATTTGATGAAGAAAAACGAAGATTTTAAGCAAAAAGAAGAAGAATAAGAGGAAGAAAAAGATGGGTATGGTGGATGAGTGAAATGAGATGAGTTTGATGAAGAAGATGAAGAAAGAGATGAAATTTGCATGGAAAGAGGAAAGATTAAGTGAAAAGCAATGAATTTGGGTGAAAAGGGGTGAAAAATTGAGAAGACATGAGGTAAGAATGGGGGTTATAGTTATGGAGGTTTAGAGAGAGAGTGTCATGAAGAAGACGAAGTGTGAGGGAAAATGAGGGGGTACTATGGTCAAAGACCTAGACCACGGGTCGTAGCAGGTCACCACGGACCGTGGCGTTCACCATGGTCTGACTGTGGTGTCTGCTGAGTCCATTTTTTTCAATTTTTCTGGGTTGGCACTTCACGGCCGCAGTGCTAGGTACCCTGGCTGTGGTGCCAAAACATTTTAGTCCATAATTTTTGTTTTCTCTCCTTTTTCTCTCTCTCTTTTTTTCCTGTCAAACTATAAAAGTAGCAAAAATCAAAACTAAGGAGGAAAAAAAGGAAAAGAGCTTGGGTTGCCTCCCAAGAAGCTGTAACACCCGCGCTTTCTACCCTGTTTCTTGATATTACAAATTGTATTTTATTATTTTGGTTAAGTTGGACCAATATCGATGTGCTTGCTTAAGTGGTAATTTTATTAAAAAGAGAATTATTATTATTATTATTATTATTAGTTTTGAAATTTAATTCATGCTGAATTCTGACGATAGTTTAATTTAGTCATTTCCCGAATACGATTAGGTTGTTAACCTTAGAATTAGTTTCGAGGTTTATTAAATCGAACCTTGATGTATTTGGGATCGAATAATCAACGAAGGGCCATGTCATGGATTCGGGTTAGGATATGAGGTACGAGATTAGAATTAGACGAGCGAGGTTAGTTGAATAGGCACGCAATAGACAGCAATATATATATATATATATATATATATATATCTATATATATATATTATATATATATATATATATATATATATATATATATATATATATATATATATATCTATATATATCTATCTATATATATATATATATATATATATATATATATATATATATATAATAGAACTAAAAAGGGGGGCCAAACGACACCTTTGTATTGCTGTGCACGCATAACAGGGGGGATTTGGACCCTAGCCCTGCGAACCTTAAACGAAGAGAGGGAAGAGAGAATGAGGGTGAGACCGAGAAGAGAGAGAGAGGGCAGCAGATGACGGTGCCACCGCCGGCATGGCCGGCTACCACGTTCTCCACGATGGCCCTGGCAAACCAAAAACAGAGAGAGATTGAGCGAGAGGGAGGGAGCAATTGAGAGAGTGGACTGGGGCTAAAACTAGGCGACGGTGACAGCGGAGGTCGACGGCGAGGGTTTCCGGTGGGTTCAGGTCCGGCATCCACTGAGGGTCACACGAACCAAGGGTTTGAAGGTTAGGGTTTTCAAACCAAAGGTGTCACAACCACCATGGCCCACACTGCCAGTGAATGGGCTCAGTTCCAACGGCTGGGTAAGGTCAAGAAGAAGAGAAAAGGAAAAGAGAATGAGGCAGTAGTAGCAACTAGCGAGTTGGAAATCAACGGGCGAGCCGAAGCTTGCAAGACAAACCGAACCAAACCCTAAGTCGAACCGTAAGCTTGGACTGAGGTGGGTACTTCTCGAGTCCTAAGTATTAGTAATTACGAAAATGTTTTAGCCCTTAAGTTATGATGCATGTCAGTTTAAAATTAGTTAGACTAAGTCGGAACTTGATGAATGATTATGCATGTTTTATTTCAACTGAATTCAGCTTAGATTATACATGTTTAGCAAATTGGACATTATGCGAGCAAACAGCGCTTTAATTTAATGCCTGTTAATTTAGTTAATTTGTGCTTGAAATTGGCTTCGAAAGAGCCTAAGAATGTTTCCAATCGATGCAAGTAAATTTAGCTAGTTCATGCTTAGAAGTAACTTCGAAATAACCTAATAATGCATCGAATCGATGTCTGTCAGTTTAGTTAATCCATTCTTATAGGTGACTTCAAAATAACCTAAGGATGCTCCGAATCAATACTTGTCATTTTTGTTAATTCCTACTTAAAGTGCCCATGAAACGATCTAAGAACATTTTAAATCAAAGCATGACAAGTTAGTTAGTCCTTACTTGAAAATGTCTTTGAGGTAATTTAGGAACGCCTTAAAAGCGATGCATGCTAAGTAGGTGATTCATAACGATTCTGAAACGATCTAGTAACTTTGGTTAATTAAAACAGAATCGAAACCGTTATTTAGATTAGTTTATGTATGAAAATGACATAGGTTTGGCATGCTTATTCTTTAATTATGAATTATGAACGCATAGTTGGTTCCATGCTTTATTAGTTCATTATAGCTCGCCAAAAGCCTTATTTAAGTTAATCTTACATGTAATCATTTAACTAGGGATATCGTAATGTGCCGCTGATTGGACGCTACTTGCTCGGTAAGTTTAAAGGTTGCTATTACACATTCTTTGTGATTTTTATGAATGTTATGCTATGGATATGGAAATAAATCCGAGTTGATAGTTGGATGGCTTGAGGATGAACTAATGAGAATTTTGAGGTTCTTCGTGGTCGGTGTTGTGTGAGAAGGGAGCCTGGGTCGTGATTGACCGCAATCATGTGGATTGCGAGGCCATGTGTGGCTTATTCTGCTGAGTTGATTATGAAGTATTTGAATGTGTTACGTGTAAATCCCTCCCCTTTTTCATCATCAAGCTGCATCATGTGTGTAAGGGAAAGTTTTGGAAAAAAACGAAGGTTTTCGTGGCTTGAAATAACAGTAG
The DNA here is from genome assembly GCA_029747015.1 of Carnegiea gigantea. Taxonomy (NCBI): domain Eukaryota; kingdom Viridiplantae; phylum Streptophyta; class Magnoliopsida; order Caryophyllales; family Cactaceae; genus Carnegiea; species Carnegiea gigantea. The sequence goes on from JAKOGI010002150.1 coordinate 80,656, forward strand.
CCATAACTGTTAGCAAGCGATGGCCTATTTTTTACTATACAAATACAATTTTTAGGTGGGAGTGAACCTATAAGGACAGGGGAATCCCTAAAGAATTTTAAGGAGAGTGCATTGTATGATAAATGATTTCGCTGTAAGAGACAGCAAACTTATTAGCCACTAGGGTCATACGTTTTAAATTCGCTAAGATTAGTGATTGAGTAGACAAATGATTAGGGAATATACTCGATGTGTGGGAACCCTAATGCCTAGGGAGTTAGACCCAAAAGTGGGAACCCTAGAAGACTCTGACGAGAGTAATGGTCCAAATATATTATACCCTGGGGACAATTGATGCGCAAGTGATGGCCTCACATAAGGCGAGTGATGATCTCCCCTAAATTAACACATTATGAGATCTTATGCCAAGAGTATTTTCATAGTCAGTAAGAAAAGTAGTTGGCGTTTCGCCACTTTAAATATTTCAGAAAGAAAGAAAGTTTTAAGGGCCATTGAGAGGCCAGTTCGAATGATGTTCGAACAGTTTTTAAGAGTCATTCGAGGACCATTATAAAAGAGATTCCTTTTAAAGACCAAGAGCCTCAAGAGGCTAAGAAAAGAGTATTATGAGCCTCAAGAGGCTAAGAAAAGAATTTTTATGGGCCTAAAGAGGCTAAGTAAAGTGTTCTCAGAAAAAGAAAGAAGGATTCTTGTGTATATCTTATGATTAAGATTCTAAGTACTGCATGAATGAAATTCTAAGTAAAGCATGGCCATATCCTTGTAATGCATCAAGTATATAAGCTTGAATGTGCATCTTTTGTGAAAGAAAGTTCCTTGCATAATCTCTACTTCATGTATTTAAGCAGCTCGTATAAGTGAATTGATAGACTAGGCATAAATCACGTATTACCCCATATAGCCTGCAGTTGGGAATTAACGAAATTCTCTGTCGTTCAAAAAGAAGAAGAAAGATCTCTATGCATATCCCATGCTTGTTTTATGAATGAGTGTTTGAATAAAATTACAAGGCATGGCTACCTCCTGATAGTGAATAATGCATTTAAGCTTTGAATGTTCATAACCTATGAAAGAAGATTCAGTGTATAGCTCCTAATGCCCGTTTATGTGCTTGAGTGCTTGGTTTTAAAGAGATTTGGTTATTTAGGTACCTAAAAATGACTTTGAGTGGCTAGAATGAAGTTTATGGGTAACAACCCGTCCTTGGGGACTATAGTTGCCTAATATGACAGTAATACATAAATACGTGACATATGACTATTAATGGTATTATTGCCTGCAATGGTTTTGGTTTTAGGGAGTCGGAAAATACTCACTGAGCCTGTGGTTGCTCATCCTATTACTCTTTCCCCCTTTTCCCAAGTTTTGTTTGTGATAGGTGAAGTCGATTATATATATGCCAAGATGGGAACTATGATCGCCGAAATTATGTTTGAAAGGGTGTCATGTGAGCATATATAGGAATAGACTTACGTAGTAAACGATGTAATATGTTGTATTCCCTAGAGTTGCAAGTGTATGTAAAAGTACTTTAGTTTATGTAATGCACATTGTTTAAAGATCACTCTATATGGCCATGTAAGCTAGCCATCTGATTAGCTAGTCGACTTTTTAGCTGATGTCGTCTATGTTACGGGATGTAAACCCCAGTACTCCGGTTGTGTGAACCATTGAGATGTATATTCCATTTCTTCTTTATTAATGAACTATATTGTTTGATGTACTCCGAGCAAGATGCTCGTTAAGTTATGAACTCTGGCGTGTAGCCGTTGAGCTTATTTTAGAGTTCTTTTATGCTTCCGTTGATTGCAAGGGTTTATTGTAAGGCTTATATCCTGGAGATGCTTAGTTTTACGGGAAACTCTATCCGTTTCGCCTCAGAAATTAAGTAGGAAGTAAGAAAACGTAACGCTCATGGACGTAGGGGCTGGGGGTGTTACAAGATTGTATCAGAGTAAGGTCCTGCGACCACAGACCATGACTTGAGTCTTGCATTTCATATAGTTATCTAGGATACGCATTCACGATGATGTGCTATATACCTGCTTTGTGTACAAATGTGAGTTTTATATGAATGTTGGTGCATTTAGCTAGATATGTGTTGCTTGAGTGAGCTCGTTGATTGAATAAATGAACTATTTGCTACGATGTGGGCCGAGCGACTTGTGTTCTCATAAATAAGCTAAGTGGTAGCTCAACCAAGAGTTGTTTTTCTTAGACACCTTAGCGATTGAGTCAAACATTTCAAGTGCACCTGGTTTGAACTCAAACAGCTAAGAATGTTTTAATTCCAAGCTCATTCTCGTCCCTTAAGTACAATTTGCTCCTCAGGGCCCAACAACAAAGTGAGCAGGCACACTCATTAGTTGGTCGGGAAAGAGCTAGAAGCGGTTAAACCATTCTCCTTTTGAAATCTAGAGACTTGAAGGTTAGGATTCCTCCTATATAGTGAGATTAGGGTTCTTTTTTCGCATTAAAGACCTTTCTAATCACATAAGTTAGACCTTACTATTGCGTCTAAAGACTTATATTTGCTTTAAAATGATGTTCAAGCCTCATTCTATGAACATAAGTTCCCATGTGTAACTAGATGTATCGAATACCTATTTGCCAAGATGTAGTCGTTGTTCGGTGTGTTGATGGTAAGTTGTTAGTAAGTGACTAAAAGATTGCTTTTCTAGACTGAAAAGTTCTTTTAAATGATACCTCCTTTTGCGCAAAATCTCAATTGCTAAAAGACCTAAGCGAGAACTTTGTATGCGCGCATGTCAATATGGGTGATTGTGAGAGAGTCTTCCTGATTATTGCCTAGTGTTACTCCAAGCCTTCTTGTATACATGTCATAGATGCTTAGATGAGGCCTTAACCTAGATTGCCATATATATAGGAGCCTCCCTTGCTTCCTAACATGTAATCACTGTTACTCACAAGTCGGCTAAGTGTTATGCTCATCGGGGCACAGAACACTATTCTTTTCATAAGAATGATAGTGCCCTGGATATGTCAATCCCAACGCACCTAGAATGGAGATAAAATGGAGAACCTGACAGACTTTGGAATTGTTATATCACATGTGTCACCTTGTCACCTCTTGAGGAGGCGATCCATACTTTTCCAACACTTCGTAAGCTTCAACATCGAATGAGGAAACCAAGAGTTTCCGAAGGAAATTAAACCACCCTTTCGTACCACGGGTTCTTAAGACTCCTGCACCCACTCTACGAGAAAGCAAGCATCACAACACCTCAATGTATATCCATAAGACCAATGATGCCATTGTGCTTGCGCCCTGTAAGTTGATTGATGGCTAACTCCAAACAATTTGGACAAACCTTGAGGCATAACGTCGACCTTTTTAAATGAGGGTTGCAATCATGTATACTTACCTAGATGTCTTTTCCTGGGCCACTACTAGGAGCCTGAACGCTTTAAAGCATAGTCCTCGCATGTATACAGTCTAAAGCCCATAGAAGCTTATACAATTGTTTAAGTTCGTTATCTTGACCAGTTATGTGTTTTATGAATAAGTTATTACACTTCTTAGTGTTTGCTTGACTTGAGTCTGGTTTGGTATGTGACTTGATTATCGAGATGATTTAAGTTTTATAATTCACGGCATGGCATGACGTTTGACTTATTGTTTGTGTTTCGTGGATTCTATGATTCCATGTTATAGCTGAGTAACTATATACGCATGTATTTGAAGCATGATGAAACGACCCTAGAAACCTGCATTCATATATTCTTGCCCTTATATGCTTGATCAGAGTAACGCAACGGAAGCGTGTAGGCCCATAACCCACAGTTCCCAGGAATGTCGATTGTATATATTTTCGTTCGGTGAATTGCTTGCTATACGCGTATTAGATGGTTTCATGTTACTTCTAATTCCTAGGCTTGAGAATACTGGATTGCTAATACTATGAGATGCTATGTGATGCTGTTGTGCTTAAGTGATGCTACATGGTGCTATGTGAAGTTCTTACTGCTCTAATGCGTTATAGGGTTCTCCATGTTAGTCACTGTTATCCTAAAAGTGACTTGAATTCATATTTTAGAATGAGACTACTAGTATGTGACTTTGAGATGTCATTGTCCTAGTTGTCATACCTTTAGATGCCCACTTATAGATGCATATGGATAGAGTCATTGTTTACTATGCGAATCGAGTCTAGATAATCGAAAGTCTATGTTCATTTTCAAAACAAGCTCAATATGGTTTTTCATGCCAACTCATTTGCCCCTCTTCGATCCTATTTTGCCTCGGTGCCTAAATGGAATGAGTAGACACTTGAAAAGGATTAGTGAGGAGGAGACTGGATACCACAAGTCTTTTTCATTTGATTTAAAAGATATAATGATTGTAAAATGAAACCATTTTGAAACCTATCGTGTAGATCATAGTTTGTGTGTGTACATTTTAGGTATGACTGAATACAACTTGGGAATTTTGGGGACGAAATTCTTTTAAGGGGGAAGATCGTAACACTAGCGCTTTCTAGCCTATTTCTTGATATTACGAATCGTATTTTATTGTTTTAGTTAAGTTGGATCAACATCGATGTGCTTGCTTAAGTGATAATTTTATTAAAAAGAGAATTATTATTATTATTATTATTAGTTTTGAAATTTAATTCGTGCTGAATGGTGCCGATGGTTTAATTTAGTCGTTTCCCGAATACGATTAGGTTGCTAGCCTTAGAATTAGTTTCGAGGTTTATTAAATCAAACCTTGACGTATTTGGGATCAAATAATCGACGAAGGGTTGTATCATTGATTCAAGTTAGGATATGAGGTGCGAGATTAGAATTGGACCAGCGGGGTTAGTTGAATGGGCAAGCAATAGACAATATATATATATATATATATATATATATATATATATATATATATATATATATATATATATATATATAGGACTAAAAGGGGGGGCCAAACGGTCCCTTCTTCTTGCTAGGCACGCACGACGGGGCGCATTCAGACCCCATCCCTGCGATCCCCAAATGAAGAGAGGGAAGAGAGAGTGAGGGTGAGACTAAGAAAAGAGAGACAGGGCGGCGAACGACGGTGCCACCGCCGATATGGCCGACCCCACCTCCTCCGCGACGGCTCTGGCAAACCGAAAACAGAGAGAGATTGAGCGAGAGTGAGGGAGTAATTAAGAGAGAGGACTGGGGCTGAAACCAGGCGATGGTGACAGCGGAGGTTGACAGCGAGGGTTTCTGGTGGGTTCAGGTCCGGCAGCCACTGAGGGTCAGGCGAACCAAGGGTTTGAAGGTTAGGGTTTTCAAACCCAAGATGTCACAACCACCGTAGCCCACACTACCGACGGCTGGGCTTGGTTCCGGAGGCTGGGTAAGGTCGAGAGGAAAAGAAAAGGAAAGGAGAATGAAGTAGCAGCAGTAACTAGCGAGTGGGGAAATCAACGGGGTGAGCCGAAGCATGCAAGCCAAACCGAACCAAACCCTAAGTCCGGCCATAAGCTTGGAGTGAGGTGGGTGTTTCTCGCCTCCTAAGTATTAGTAATTTCAAAAACGTTTTAGCCCTTAAGCTGTGATGCATGTCAGTTTAGGATTAGTTAGATTAAGTGGGAACATGATGAATGATTATGCATGTTTTATTTCAACTGAATTCAGCTTAGATTATGCATGTTTAGCAAATTTGGCATTATGTGAGTAAACAACACTTTAATTCGATGCCTGTTAATTTAGTTAATTCGTGCTTGAAATTGGCTTCAAAAGAACGTAAGAATGTTTCTAATCGATGCATGTTAATTTAGCTAGTTTATGCTTGGAAGTAACTTCGAAATAACCTAATAATGCTTTGAATCGATATATGTCAGTTTAGTTAACCCATGCTTATAAGAGACTTCAAAATAACCTAAGGATGCTCTGAATCCATGCTTGTTATTTTTGTTAATTCCTACTTGAAAGCGTCTATGAAACGAGCTAAGAACATTTTAAATCGAAGCATGATAATTTAGTTAATCCTTACTTGAAAATGTCTTTGAGGCAATCCAGGAACGCCTTAAAAGTGATGCATGCTGAGTAGGTGATTCGTAATGACTCTGAGATGATCTAGTAACCTTGGTTAATTAAAACGGAATTGAAACCGTTATTTAGATTAGTTTATGTCTGAAAATGACATAGGTTTGGCATGCTTATTCTTTAATTACGAATTATGAATGCATAGTTGGTTCCTTGCTTTATTAATTCATCATCGTTTGCCAAAGGCCTTATTTAAGTTAACTTTACATGTAATTACTTAATTATGGATATCGTAATGTGCCACTAATTGGACATTGCTTGCTCGGTAAGTTTGTAGGCTGCTATTACACATTCTTTGTGATTTTTGTGAATGTTATGCTATGGTTATAGAACTGAAACCGAGTTGGTAGTTGGATGGCTTAAGGACGAACTAATAAGAATTTTGAGGTTCTTTGTGGTCGTTGTTATGCGAGGAGGGAGCCTAGGTTGTAATTGACCGTAATCGTGTGGATTGGGAGGCTATATGTGGCTTGTTCTGCTGAGTTGATTACGAAGTGTTTGAATGTGTTGCGTGTAAATCCCTCCCCATTTTTATCATGAAGTTGCATCATGTGTGTGAAGGAAAGTTTTGGAAAAAAAAAAGGTTTTCGTGGCATGAAATAATAGTAGCCATAACTATTAACGAGTGGTGGCCTATTTTTAACTATGCAAATATAGTTTTTAGTTAGGAATGAACCTGCCAGAATAGGGAAATCCCTAATGAATTTTAAAAGGAGCGCATTGTATGACAAATGATTTCGCTGTAAAAGACAGCAAACTTATTACCTACTAGGGCCATACGTTTTAAATTGGCTAAGATTAATGCTTGAGTGGACAAACGATTAGGGAATGTACCCAGTGTGTTGGAACCCTAATGCCTAGGGAGCTAGACTAAGAAGTGAGAACCCTATAAGACTCTAACGAGAGTAATGGTCCAAATATATTATACCCTGGGGATAATTGATACATGAGTGATGGCCTCACACAGGCGTGTAACAATCTCCCCTAAATTAGCACATTATGAGATATTATGCCAAGAATATTTTCATGGTAAGTAAGAAAAGCAGTTGGCGTTTCACCATTTTAAGTATTTCAGAAAGAAAGAAAGTTTGAAGGGCCATTAGGAGGCCAGTTCGAATGATATTCGTATAGTTTTTAAGGGTAATTAGAGGACCATTATGAAAGAGATTCCTTTTAAACAATAAGAGCCTCAAGAGGCTAGGAAAAGAGTTTTATGAGCCTCAAGAGGCTAAGAAAAGAGTTTTTATAAGCCTAAAGAGGCTAAGTAAACTGTTTTCAGAAAAAGAAAGAAGGATTCTTGTGCATATTTTGTGATTAAGATTCTAAGTACCATAGGAATGAAATTTCTAAGTAAAGCATGGCCATATCCTTATAATTCATCGAGTATATAAGCTTGAATATGCATCTTTTGTGAAAGAAGTTCCTTGCATAATCTGTATTTAATGTGTTTAAGCATCTCACATAAGTGAATTGGATAGACAAGGCATAAATCACGTATTACACCACATAGCCTATAGTTGGGAATTAACGAAATTCTCTGTCGTTCAGAAAGAACAAAGGAAGATCTCTGTGCATATCCTATGCTTACTTTATCAATGAGTGTTTGAATGAAATTACAAGTAAGGCATGGTTATATCCCTGCAATGAATCATATATTTAAGCTTTTAATGTACATAACCTATGAAATAAGATTCAGTGCATAGTTTATGAGGCCCGTTTATGTGCCTAAGTGCTTGGCTTTAAAGAGATTTGGTTATTTAGGAACATAAAAATGAGTTTGAGTGGCTAGAATGAAGTTTATAGGTAACAACCCGTCCTTGGGGATTATGGTTACCTAATATGATAGTAATATATAAATACGTGACATATGACTATTAGTGGTATTATTGCCAGCAACCATTTTGCTTTTAAGGAGTCGTGGAATACTTACTGAGCGTGTAGTTGCTCATCCCATTACTCTTTTCCCTTTTTCCTAGGTTTTCTTTGTGATAGGTGAAGTTGACTATATATATGCCAAGATGGGAACTATGACCGCCCAAATTATGTTTGAAAGGGTGCCATGTGAGCATATATAGGAATAGACTTACGTAGTAAACAATGTAATATGTTGTATTTCCTAGAGTTGTAAATGTATGTAAACCAAGTACTTTAGCTCATGCAATGCACATTGTTTAAAGGTCACTCCATATGGCTATGTGAGCTAACCATCTGATTGGTAGTCGACTTTTTAGTTGATGTTGTCTATGTTTCGGGATGTAAACCCCAGTGCTCTGATTGTGTGAATCGTTGAGATGTGTCTTCCATTTCTTCTTTATTAGTGAACTATATTGTTTGATGTACTCCGAGCGAGTTGCTCGTTGAGTTATAAACTCCGGCGTATAGTCGTTGAGCTTATTTTAGAGTTCTTTTATGCTTCCGTCGATTGTATGGATTTATCATAAGGCTTCTAGCCGGGAGATGCCTAGTTTTTAGGGGAAACTCTATCCATTTCGCCCCAGAAATTAAGTACGAAGTAAGAAAACGTAATGCCCCTGGCGATAGGGGCTGGGGGTATTATAGAAGTGCTCTTTTAAGGTTAAGAGCTGGACCCTTCTTCTATGTGTGTTCCGGATCAGTAAGTATATGGAAGTTGCCCTTTTCACGGACCACAACGTCAAACTTTTTCAGTTGAAGGTACCATCGCAAGAGCTCGGGTTGAGGGTTCTTCGTCTCCATAACTTGATGTCGTAACGCATTATCGGCGTACAAAATAAAGCGCACTCATAGCCCATCAGACAGGCTACTATCAACTTGTTCAACCCCCAAATCAAAATCTGCATCAAAGCCTTCTATAGGGGCAAAAGAGAGAACCGCCTGGGCAAACCTGCAATAGTCGCGCATAGAAGACTCATTAGAAACATGGGCCTCAACCTTAGGCATGTTAGGTGGCATAGGAGCAACAAACTCCACCTTAACATACGATTGGTTGGGGTACTCATGAGAAATTCAGCTAAAGTCAGGAAGATCTTCATAATTCAAGACATCCTCCATACCAATCTCAAGGGCAGGGGGAAATTCATCCAATACAGAAGAAATAGGAGAAACCAATTTTCCCTTCATATGACAAAACACAGCATGGTGTCCTTCCACCTCAAAAGTTATATGTCCCTTTCTTAAATCAATATAGCAACCAGCTGTAGCCAAAATGGGCTGAGCTAGGACAATTTGAGCATCATCGGTCTCGGGCATATCAACTATGATAAAGTCCTCCAGCACCCAAATATCTCCTATATTGACTGGCACATTATCCAATCTGCCTATGGGTTGCATCTTAGAACCGTCTGCTAGTTGTAGTGAAAAGGATGCTGCTTGTAATTATCCTAGGTAAAGCTTATGAAACAAAGAATATGGCATTATACTGACGCTTGCACCCAGATCATATAAAGCTCTCTCAATTTCCACCTTTCCCATAATACAGGGGATAGAAAAACTACCTAGGTGAGGGAGTTTAGGTAGCAAAATTGTGGGGATATCTATAGTGTCATTCTCTATTAATGTGGCAGTCTTGCCACCATCATTCCTTTCCTTACTTCCAGCCATGATTATTTCCCTACCCTCTTCCGTTGGTATATCGTCAGGGCTAGTAAAGTCCTCTATTTCTTCCTTCAAGGTGACACAATCATATTGCTCATGAGCATTACGTTCGAGCTTACTAGGAAGTCTATCTAGGGGTGTAGATGAAAAGCTAGCTTTTTGGGCAATCTGGGCTTCGAACATCCTATTATGAGTTGTAAGCACATCAACCTTTGAGGCTAATTGCTTAATGTACTCATCCTATTTTGGTTGTGCCATAAGCATACTTTCCATCATTGCTTCTAAATTGGACTTTGGGGGTACTTGAGAAGGGAAAGAAGGTCTTTGAAAACCAACAGGTGGTCTAGCATTCATTGGCGGCATATTTGAATGGTGTGGATTAGGTCTACATGAGAAGTTCGGATGATTCTTCCGACTCGGATTATAGGTACTAGAATAAGGGTTATTGGCTGGTCTCGGGTTGAAGTTTTAAACATAGTTAACTTCACTAGGGACTTGGGAAAAAGGGCCCCTAACTTGAGAATTCAAAGTCACATACTCAATATATCCATAAATTTCACAAGGGGAAGGGACACTAAAATTCATAGCATTGACATTCATTCGGTCCAATCTTTTGAATCATAGCATCTACTGCAGCAGAAAGCAAAGTAAGCACATCAACTTTAAGCTTACCTCCAGCCCATTTGGGTTGGCCTCGTTCGGTGGACCATTGAAAATTGTTAAGTTCCATCTCCTCAATTAGGTTATAGGCTTCATCTTCAGTTTTGCTCATCAAGGTTCCTCTTGCCGCCGCATCAATAGTAGGCCTTACAGACTGGGTCACACCATTATAAAAAGCTTGGACAACCATCTCACAAGCACAGCAAATCTTTTAATCACTCTCAAGCTTCGTATAGCGTCTTTCATCTTTTTGCGTAAAGCTGATGATTTGATTCCTTAAGCTCGCCGTTTTGCTCGGAGGGAAAAACTTGGTGAAGAAGGCTCTTGTTAACTCATCTCAAGTGGTAGTACATCCCGATGGAAAAGAGTGTAACCAAGCCCTTATTTTATCTCTCAATAAGGAGGGAAATAAGCGCAATCGGATGGCATCTGTAGAGACTCCATTAAGCTTTAACTTGCCGCACACCTCTAAAAACACCGAGAGGTGTGGATTCGGGTCTTCCAAATGAGTTCCTCCAAACTGGGATTATTGCACCATGAAGATGAGTTCCGGTTTGAGCTCAAAATTGTTGGCATCAATAGTAGGGCCAGCGATGCTTGAGGTGATCCCTTAGACTCCAGGGGTAACAAAATGTCGAAGTGTCTTTCTTCGGTCATCTTCTCCTCCCACTATGTTTGTTAAATTCCTTCTTACCTTACGTCTTTGTTCTTTAATCCTCTGCTTCTTCCTTCTTAAGCAAAAAGTCCTTTCAATCTTGGGATCAGGCTCGTACAAGATTAGACTTCACATAAACGGGAAAAATTTCTGCAAGCACTGTCACCAACATTACCAGTGCAATCAAACAAGAAAATAAAAATGAAAAGTAAAAAGCAATAAAATACTTAGTCACTTTCATAAGACTAACTCAATGGTTAATAGATTGAGTCTCCGACAACAACGCCAGAAATATGACCACTGTCGTAAATACACGGGTAGTCGTAGTATAGATAAAAAGATCGCTCCTCAAGGACCAACGTAATCTATCGAGTTTGGTCTAACAAAATATGCTAAGTAAAATTCTAATTCAGGACTGTTTAATTTAACAACTTCAAATTCACTAATTTTAAATCAATTAAGAAAAGATGTCTAGGAATTCATATAGTTATGAAAGTTGATTGGATCAAAATGATAAGCATGTGCTTTTCTCTAGTTTATTAATCTCAAGGAATTGCAATCATTCCAAAAATTTAGTCTATTCTTTCGAAATCAACTAAATTTACCTAAACTAAGCAAAAATCATTCTTTGAAACTAATTTGTCTTAATCCAAGTTGAATGCCTTTGATTACTCTCTAGTCCTCCTAACATGCAAATCTCTCTTTTGAGATGGTGTTATGTCAGGTTTTATCAAGCAGTCTAATAATCAAATGTCACCTTTCAGTTTTTCACTCAATTGTTTCAAGTGTGCAAGCAAACTTTGACCAAAACTCCACTCACAACATGATAATCACTTGATAGAATAAAATCAAAGCAATCATGAAATAAGCACAATTTTATGGATTAAAACATGATCCAACTGCACCTTCATAAACTACTAAATCCCTATACAAAATAAAACTACTCACACATGATAAAAGATTAAACAACTAACCAATGTTTTGGCGAAATCTGAGAGGAAGAGCTTGACTGAGATAGCCTTTTAACCAAGGGCTTCAAACCGCCTCTAAATCAAACATACGCTCTCAAGAATTCTTACTAAAATAATAATCAAACTAAGAATCTAAACTAAAAAGAACAAGATTCGAGAAAGAAAATGAACTATGCAATCCTTGCCCTTCTCCAATGCTGCTGGATGGTGCCTTTTATAGAAAAATATGGATGTTCTCAGCCACACCGCCGAAGCAAAAACAAAGAGGCAACAATTTCACCTCTCACCACGGTCCGTGGCAGGCACCACGGTCCAACCGTGGTCTTGGTTGGAACCTATTTTCTACTTTCTCCTTGCTTCACAGGCATAGCAGCACATGGGTGTTCATGGCGGAGGTCAAAATACATCTAATAAGGGTAAAATGTTGGGTAAAAAGGTCAAAAATCCTACAAAACACATCAAACAACTATACCCAAGTATAAATCAGGAATAGGAGTATAGATTATAACATTAAGCACATAATTCTCTTAAAAATGTGGCAAAATAGCCCTAATTTGATGTATACATTAACCACTTATCGGTAGACTTTATCATGCTTGAGACTGAGAAGCAGGCTAAGTCCATGTCAATCTAGGGCATCCTTTCTTAGCAGCCGCCAATGCCCTGATTAACTATAGAAATGGGATGATGAGATTGTCTTTTGGTAACATGATAAGTGCTTAACGTATATATTATTTTGGAGTCATTTTCGTCTATTTTTAGGGAAAATTATGTGCTTTATGTTATAGTTTATACCCTTTTCCCGTTTTATGCCTGGGCATGGTTGTTTGATGTGTTTTGTAGGATTTTAGTCCATTTCAACCCAGCATTTGACCCTCATTGGATGTATTTTGACTCTCCACAGAGACCATACGATGTTATGCCCGTGAAGCCGAAGAAGAATAGAAAAATCTCAATTCCAACCCCATGGTCGGTAGCAGGCCTGTAACTACTGCACTGTTCATTTTCCTCGGCTTTTGTGGCTGAGAATCAATCAGGGGTGCTATATATAAACATGTTTGGCTGCTGAAAGAAGGGACCTATCATTCCACCTCCATAGTCCTTTCCACTCTACTTAGATTAGGACTTAGATTAAAGGAAGAGCAAGTTGAAGGTGAAGATTGCAAGGATTCCAGATTGGGTTTGCAATGACGGTTTAAGTGTGCATAGGTTGAGCAATTCCTCTCCCTTCTCTTCTCTTTTCTCTTTATGTTTTTATGCTTTTAGATTATTGTTGATTCTTATGTTATGTTTTGGATTGTTAATCTTGGAATTAAGTTAAGTTGTTATGATTGAACCGATTCTTGTTTTGATCTGAAAGCATTTTAGATTTGTTGGGTATGTTCTATTGAATCTTAGATGTTGATTTATGAGTAGGAAACTTGATCAATTTCTTGCTTGTTTTAGACATTTGCTGAAAAACAGAAATGTGATAATAGAATGTTAAAAAACTAAGATTCGACTTAAGTGGATGTGATCTTAAGAAAGACTCACCATTTAAGAAACCTCTAGATTTGATAATCGCGATCTTAATGATTGTAGGTTAATCAAAAACCCTTGAGAAATGGTAGTTGATTAGATTTAAGAATTTCATTCCACCTTGAGAGAGGGGTTTAATAAATCGATTATCGGTTTTGGAATTACCCATCTAAAGAGAAGGTGTTTGATTAATTCTTGAATTGGAAAATTGCTTAGTTTGATTAAATTCCTTGATTGTCCACCCATTAGATTAGATAGTAGATTAGTTAAATTTCATTCTCAAATATGGATTCACCTAGCATATCTTGAGAGAATATAACCCAATAGATCAACCTAGTCTCTGTGGGATCGACATTGATTGCTACAATGCCACCATAAGCTTGCAAGCCTATCAAATTTTTGGCGCCATTGCCGGGAACTAGTGTTGGATATTGGGTTTTTTCTCAATAGGTTTGACTAAGCAATTTGTTATTATTTAAAAAAAGGAAAAAATTTACAAATTAAGAATAAATAAATAAAATTGTTGAGAAAAAACAATGGCAATTTTTTATTTTTTCCAATTCGAGCATGAATTATTTTGAAGGTATTTTAAGCGTTTAAATGTTTTTCTTACTCAGTATGGTTATTGCGTGAGTAAATGGGAAATTTTGGCCATTGTTGATGATGGTGTGAATAATGAAACCCAAACTCCTGTAGAGTTTTGGGGTTTTCATGCTAAAAATGTTGATGATGCATGTTATTTGCTTGAGTGGATTGCTTGGAATTCATTTGAATTTGAGAAGGCTAATCATGTTTCTAGATATTCATTCTTTGATCCTTGTGCATTTTATGCTAGATCTAATTATGCCCTTTTTTGGTGTGATTTCTGTAATTCTTCTGACCATGATATTAATTCATGTCCTTATTATACATGCTATGCACAATCTGACTTTGTATCACCCTGGGACAATACTGACGTTGCCTTGACCTTACCTGATTCAACCTTTCCTTTAGCTTAGTGCACGGGGCTCGAGGTGGGTAAGCCTTTTGGGTTTGATGCTAGGTTTGATGTTTCTGATGCATGTTTTAAGTCCACAGGTACTTTAGATGATGTGCATGATCTAGATAAGACTGCTTTGGAGGGGTCACGTAATGTGTTTATGCATAAGGACTTTCCTAGCCTTGGTTGTAATAATGCTCTCCCAAATCCCCATGATCATTCCCATGTTTCCCCTAAGTGTTCACAAGCCTCTATTTCCCCCGAGCATTCTTTAAATGTGCCCATTGATAATCCTAAGATTTGTGATTCTAAAGTTGATTTGGCCCATGAGGTTAAAACATTTAATATGCTTGGTGGAAATGTTGTTCATTTTCTTTCCCTAGGACACTTTTGTGGGTATGATGCCTCCCTTGAGCCGTATTGCACATTCCTCGTTTATGTACCTAGAAAAATCATGTGGAACACTTTCTTTGTTTTCTCTTTTGATTTTTCTATGGCTTTTGCTTTGTTTAAGAGAGCATTAACTTTGTTTGCTGTGATTATTTTCATGTACTCTTATTGCCATGGTTAGAAACTCTATGCTGAGGAGTTTGACAAGCTTCTGCATGCCTTGATGATGTATGGTTTAAAGGGTCAAGTCTTGACATTGTGATGGAGTGGCTGATGCTCCATGTGCCCCGATTATTATGGGGTCGCATAACTTAGGTGCACTTTGCACCTAACCTGGAGAGATTGTTTTGTTTTGTTCCCCTTCTCTAAGTTTTCTTTCTTTTGAATAATAATGCTTTATCTAAGCATGGGGGAAGGATAGTTTTCACGTTTTCTATTTCAGTTATTAGTTTGCATACTTGTTAGAGCATATAGTTTTAGGTTTTTTTTTGGTTGCATATTGCATTTAGTTGATTTTTAGATTGCATATAGGATTGCACGAAGGAATGGTGTGGATTGGTTTAAGATAACCTTCGATGATATGTTTGTTAGGCAAAATAATTTTCATGAGCTTGAGCAACTTTTGATGTGCAATCACTTTTGGTGCTATAAATTTATGAAGGTTTTCTAAATATTTCTTGTTTTGACCCTTGTCTTGATTGAGAACTATTTTGCCCCATAGAGTCATTAGCACTAATGTTTGTACATTGAGTCATTTTATGAGCTACTTGAGACTTCGGTAGGTGTCTCATGAGATTTTAAGCCTTATTTGGACTAATCATTATATTTAGTCTTATGTTTCTTTCATGTGTATGACTCTTCCATGTTGTATCTGTAGAACTTGCCTAGACTCTTGTTCAAAACCACATTATCATGTGTATAGTTAATGACATGATAGAGGCATTTCTTTCTTTGGTCATTCTAGCCACATAGCCAAATAGCCTATCCTTGTATCACATATTTATTCCCTTTGCTAGCCCCTTTGAGCCTATATCTTTCTTTGTTGTTGTTAGAATTAATCGCACAAGGACACAAGAGGGGGGTGAATTGTGTCAACTGACTTTCCTCATTGTTTCAGAACACTCGTGAAAACTGTTTGGACTGAGTGTTTGGAGTGAAGTAAAAGCAAAACTAATTGCGGAAATAATAGAGAAGAGACAATATTTTTACGTGGAAAACCACCTCTGGCCCAACTGAGGTGTAAAAACCACGACCTGCCACTGTAGAATTTCAACACACTTTTACTAAACGGGCCAAACATGTTAACTCAATCACTCACGTAACTTGGTCTACCCCAAGACCTTTGTTACAAACACCACGTAACTTAATCTACCCTAAGACCCTCGTTACAAAAACCACATCCAATGTCTCCCAAGACTTGGACACTCTCTTATCTCACTGATGGAAAAGAGAAAAAGGAAAACTCCTTAATTGAATGCTTCTAAACAAGGTGAATGAAAGACACAATACTATCCCTATTATGCCAATATTGAACACTCAATTTAGCACTCTCTTTGAAGATTTTCTCTCAGAAAATTCAGACTCACAACGACAATTTTAAAACCCTTGGAAAACCTTGAGAAAGACTTGAGAAAGAGGCGACTTAAATAGTGAGCTTGTGCCGTAGGGCTAGGAAGATTTCCTTCTCCTCATCACTCTAACACTCAACCTCCTAAAATCTTTCCTCTTGATATTTTTTCCTTAAAGGATAAGATAAAATCTTTGAAAAATCTTTCAATAGTATCTTTTAAGGAAAGAAACCTTTTTAGACTCTATTGCTAAAAATCTCTCAACATTATCTTTGAAGACAAAATCTTTTCATACTCAACTGACACAGGAAAATTAATCCTAATTATTTTTAAGAAAATCGTCAGTAAAAAAATCATTCTAAAATCTTGAAATTCGTTTTTTGTCTTTGAATCAGAACACCGCAGACCTGACTTTTTAGAACTGTTTTAAGGCAGTGTTCTGAAGTACTTAAAAACATTTCAAAGCAAATGCTCAGTCAAAACCTTCTAATTGGCATATTAACAAGAACCTAAAAAGTAAAACCAATGCTAAGCCTAAGACTCTTTTTATCAGCTGGACTCCTTGCACGTGTATCCACTTTGATGCACTAGGCTCATTCGAACTGCTCCAAGTATTTTCTGGATCCTATCTCAACACATAATTCAAGCACAGCATATTGACTAGTACATTTGGATTGTTATCATCAAAACCTTACACATTAATTGGGTCAACAATTTTCCCCTTTTTGATGATAACAAACCAAATGACCGTAAGTCATCAATGACAATTAATAGTGAGACAGGGCAAATATACATTAGTGCCAAAACAGTTATCCACCCTCACACTGGAGAGAAAGCAAGAGTTAAGAGGTCAACTTAAACTAGGCAAGATAATCGAAACAAGGTCATACTCATCTTTTCCCTTTTGACATCATCGAAAAGGGTGAGGAGGCTACGAGTTGAAATCCAGTGTAGATGCAATGACCATCAAAGCGGTAATGTGGGAAGTAACAGCGATATACTCAAGTATATGATATAGTAATGATATTTGCCGTCCGAGCCACGCACGACTAAATAATACAGGCAACAAGCAAAGTTATAGCATAAATGCATTAGGCATCAAAAAGATAGCCATAAACCATTAATAGCACATAGATAGCCAAGTGTTTCAAAAACAGCGTTGGAAACAGGAAAGGAACAGGTTCAGATAGAGGAAGGTGGAGTAGGGAATTTGGCTATGCGGGTAAGAAGGGCAATCAGTAGATCCTTGTGACGTTTGGCATTGAGAGTCTTTTCCTCTGTAAGCACCTGCTTTACTTCTGGTATCTCTCCCTTCAATATAATCTTGTCCTACAATAGTATATCAATTGTGGGAGCTCTAGATGTGGAGGATTCACTAGGAATAAGTCCAAGTGGTGTTTGGAGCCCCTATTTTGAAGTTGCACGGCTACCTTTTGTCACTTTGAAACCACACCTAATCAACGTGTTGTTGCCATTCTCATCAATGACCTGAAGGCCTATTCTCTTCTGCAAGGGAATCCCAAGCTACTCAAACACTGACATCAGCAAGAACCCATACCCTATGTTATGATCCTTGAACGTGTTGGTAATTCTTCCAATATGGCTAATCATGATTGCGGGCAAGTTAATTTGCTCACCCCTATCTAACAAATTAGTGTAGCACATGTCCATGAGATCAGCAAGGTTACGTCCCTGACCTCGGGGAACAATATTCTTAATCACAAACCAAAACAACAGTCGATTCAATGGCATCATTTCTCCCTTTCTCACAGACCGGGACACAGTCAGATGGGGTTTTTGGGCTAGCTTCTGGGTCAATTCCAACAGTCGTTCTTCACCTAAGACGCTCTTATCCTTTCGCGCACACACATCCAAACCTTTGGAGGACACCCCAAGTAACTCACCTAACTTCTTAGCATCAAACCGTAGGTCATGATCATTAACTGTGCTTATCACCACTCCATTGGTGACAACACAGTTTGCATAGAACTCAGCTAAGTCTGGAGCCGAACAACCTCTCTTAGTATCCGTGAACAGGCCTAATCATCCCTGAGCTTCTAACTTCTCTAAGAACACCCTTAACCCTTGTTCTTAAAAGTGTGACACCTTAACTACCATCCCCCAAAAAACAGATTTTTGGAGTAAATGCTTATATCACCCAGCAAGTGTCATGTTTTTTTCTAATTTTCTTCTTCTCTGGTTCATTAGACTCTTTAACCGGTTCGGACACTTGTTCTGGGGTAGTCTGTTTTTGGGCAAGTTTCTTAGATGGAACTGGTTTGAGGGGTGTTTTGGAGGATTTAAGGGTCGGTTTGTTCTTATTGATAGGGCTTTCAATTCTATCTTCTGCCATAGGCAGCATAGTGGGAGGACCCGAACTTCGAGTTCGAAGTCGTGATAAGGATGCCGTAAGAGGTGCATTGGGTGAGGTGGTGGTCTTTCTTTGGCATTTAAAAGTCGATTTGCTTGTGGTTTGGGGCTTGACTGGAATAGTTGATTTGAACCGTAAAATTGGTTCATCCTCACCACTATCCTCAGCATCTTCAGTAATAAATTCATTATTAACATGCCCAACTTCATAATCCTTAGACTTCCCAACTGATATAGCCTCATTCCCCCTTAATCTAGACTCAGCCACAACCAGGTCATACACTACAATCTCCCAACCCGTAATTGGGTGTACCAAAGGTACCATATCAGGATTCAAATCTACTGATCTTAAGTCTAAGCTCTTCAAAAACCCAAAAATAGAGGAAGTAACCGAAAAAGAAGGTGAGGGAAGGTTTTTCATACCAATCGAAATCGTTTGTGGCGATGAAAGTGCCGGTGATGTTTCCTCAGAACTCATCCAATTCCGCCCCTTTTTCTTGATAGTTGGTCTCGTAGTGATCTTGGGTGAGAAGTCTTGCACTTGGAGGATGCTTGACCGCCATCAGTTCTTATCATTGTGAGGATTTGAGGAGATTTGGAGTTAGGGTTTTAAAGGAGTTTAAGGAAAGAGAGGGAAATCGGGTTCTTGGTAGAGAGAGAGGGATAGATGGATGGGTTATGGAGAGAGAGAGTGGAGGGATTTAATGGTGAGCATGAGCGGCCCGAAAATCAAGGGAGTTCATGGGAGAGTTTATTTTGGCCCTTCTTGAAGAGAGAGAATGTTTTGCATGCAGCACATCATTACACTAGGTATGGTATAAATTATAGGTTAGGTGTAATGAAAAAGAAAATTTTGGTTTCCAACATTCCTTTAATAATGCCACTTGGTCAGTACATGATACAAGCAGTGGTCAGGTCTGTTCCTAGAGCCTTTCCTTACTGTTAAAATTTCAGCATCTTGGACACTAAGGGCAATATCATTAGACCTTAACGAATGCCAGCATGTCACATTCCACACATATGCTAGTGAAAGCATAAAAATTGAATGCATCCATTGTAACAATTTATTTGGCCTAAAAACCTATAACTAGTCAATCATTGGGGTTAAACAAGCATGCTCAAGTTCTTTTAATCATACCCAATTCAAGTATATTCCTCTCAAACTGGTCTCTACTCAGTGCCTTTGGCAAAGATGTCAGCAATTTGCTTATCAGTGGCATAAAAAATCATTTAAATTAAGCCCTTTTCAACATCGTCTCTCAAAAAATGATAACGTATGTCAATACGCTTAATCCTTTTATGTTGACATGGATTTTTGGCAATGTTAGTTACACTTGTGTTATCACAAAATATAGGAATGCATCCCGTGTCAATAGAAAAGTCCTTGAGTTGTTGCCTTATCCACAACAATTGAGCACAACAAGAACCAGCCGCTATATACTCAGCTTATGCTGTGGACATAGCAACTGAATGTTGTTTCTTGGTTGCCCAAGAGACCAAATAGGGTCCAAGAAAAGGAGCCATACCTGAGATACTTTTTCTATCAACCAAGAATACAGCATAATCAGCATCTGCATACCCAATGAGATCAAAATTACACCCTAGAGGATACCATAAAGCTAAGTCCGATGTGTATTTCAAATATCTCAAAATCTGTTTTACAGCTTTCAAATGTGTTTCTTTAGGATTTGACTAAAAACGGGCACACAAAGCAACACTGAAAACAATGTTAGGTCCACTAGCGGTTAGGTATAGAAGCGACCCTATCATGCCCCTATAGGATTTCTCCTAAACTAGTGGACTCCCATCATCTATAACCAATCTGGTTGAAGGAGATATGGGTGTGCCTATGGGCTTAGGCGATTCTATTCCAAACTGCTTAATTAACTCCTTGACATATTTTTGTTGATGTATCATAGTTCTGTTTGAGGTTTGCTTGGTTTGCAAGCCTAAGAAAAAAATTAAGCTCGCCCATCATGCTCATCTCAAACTCATTTCTCATCAATTTTGACAAATCATCACATAAATCACTGCTGGTTGCACCGAATATAATGTCATCGGCATATACTTGAACAACCAATAGATGTTCCCCCTTTTGATTTGAGAAATAAGGTATTGTCCACCTTACCCCTTTGAAAGCCATTATCAATTAGAAATTTTGACAAGCATTCATACCAAGCTCTAGGAGCTTGTTTTAAACCATAGAGAGCTTTGTCAAGTTTAAACATATGGTCGGGGAAATCATGATTTTCAAAACCAGGGGGTTGGCTTACATACACCTCTTCCTTAAGGTATCCATTAAGAATGCACTCTTGACATCCATTTGATATAGCTTGATCTCCATATGAGCTGCAAAGGCCACCAAAAATGCCAATAGCCTTGATTCTTGCAATAGATGTAAATGTTTCCTTATAGTCGATTCCCTCTTCTTGGTTGTAACCTTGAACCGCCAGCCTAGCCTTGTTCTGAGTAACTATTCCGAACTCCTCCAGTTTGTTCTTGAACACCCACTTGGTGCCAATTATCGATCTGTCCTTAGGCCTTGGTTCAAGGTGCCAGACTTTATTCCTTTCAAATTGATGAGGCTCTTCTTGCATGGTAGTAACCCAATTAGAATCTGCAAGTGCTTCATGAACATTCTTTGGCTTAATGTTAGATAGAAAACCATAGAAGGCACAAAAGTTTCTGAGTTTAGATCTGGTTTGCACCCCTGTGTTAATATCAAACATGATCTGGTTAAGGGGGTGCGAGCTCTGGTGCTTCCAGGGTCGTGGAATAAATGGATCCATAGATATACTTACCAATCTCTCCTGGTATTTGTAAAATAGGTTCTAAAATTGTTCTAGTGCCTGTTCACATATCAGTTCAAGAATAATTGGGTTGCATGGGCTGATTCTATTCAGGTTCAGCAATGCTTTCCCCTGATTGGTTTGCTCCCTGCCCACCTTCTAAATTATCAGTTCTAGGACTTGGTTCACCTTCAGGAGCCTTACCTTTGTCAACTATGGAGCTTTAAGTGAGCGAGAGGTCTTTTCTTACAAGACCAAGTTCAAACTCTTCATACAGTGCATTATGCTCTACCACAGAGTTAGTCTCATCAAACAATACATGCACACTCTCTTCAACACACAAGATTCTTTTGTTAAGTACTTTATATGCCTTACTGTGTGAGGAGTACCCCAAGAATATGGCTTCATCACTCCTAGGGTCGAACTTTCCCAAGGATTCCTTCCCATTATTGTGCACATGGCATTTGCAACCAAACACCCTCAAGTGCATAATATTGGGTTTTCGTCCCTTGAAAAGTTCATAAAGAATCTTGTTAAGTATGGGTCTGATCATGCACCTATTAATGATATAACACGATGTGGTCAATGTCTCTGCCCAAAAGTTTCCAGGAAGACCACTAACGACAACCATAATCCTAGTCATGTCTTCTAGAGTCCGATTTTTACGCTCTATCACCCCGTTCTGTTGGGGTGTTCTGAGGGCAGAAAAATTGTGATCAACACCATGTTCATTACAATATTCAATGAAGCTAGAGTTTTCAAACTCTTTACCATGATCAGACCTAACACTCACCAATGAGTGTCCTACTTTCTTTTCCATTTTCTTAAGAAGAACGAGAAACTTTTCAAATGATTCATCCTTCGATGTTAAGAATAGAGTGCAAGTGAAACGAGAGTAATCATCCACTATAACAAATACATACCTCTTCCCACCTCTACTTGTGATCCTCATAGGACCGCACAAATCAACATGTAATAGTTCAAGAGGTCGGGAAGTAGTAGCACACTTCTTTGAGTTGAAAGAAGTCCTAACTTGCTTTCCTCTAGCACAAGCGTCGCACACCTTGTTATCATTATACTTGATGGAATGTAATCCGACTACTAGGTCCTTGGAAACGAGTTTATTCAAAAGAGAAAGGCTTGTATGTCCTAGCCTATTGTGCCAAAGCATAATATCATTATTAAGAGCACTCAAACAAGTGAAATGATTTTGGGGAAGTCAAAGAACATAAGCTTTATACACATTGTTGTGTCGCATCCCCCTCAACACAACATCACAAGATTTGATATTGGTAATCAAGCACTGATCCGAAGAGAAACCAACGTGATTACCTCTATCACATAGTTGAGACACACTTAGCAAATTATGTTGTAAACCGTCTACCAAATACACATTATCAATAGAGTGAGAGAGTGATTTACCTATCTTACCTACACCGACAATTTTCCCAGATTTATCATTTCTAAATGCCACTCTCCCTCCATCAAAGGCTGTAAGTGAGAGGAGGTTTGATTTGTCTCCTGTCATGTGCCTTGTGCAGCCATTATCTAAGAACCATAGTTGATTGCCTCCTCTCACTTTACCATGCAAAACAGCTAAGTGTTAGTCTTAGGAACCCAGATCCACTTGGGTCCCATTTTCTTTGACATGGAGGTTAAGTCATCTTTTCTAATCCATACTTATTTAACACACAATGAGTTTCTCTCCATGGCTCTTTTTCTCAAAGGACAAGCATAGCGATAATGACTAGTTTTTCCATAGTGAAAGCAGTTTATATTTTCTTGATGTCTAACTTAGTTTTGGTTAACTGGTTTAGTAACACACCTATTCACCTATCCTAGTCCCTTTCTGTTTCGGCTATGGTGAGTATTTAGCTAGTTAAGCATTTCTGAAGAACTGTTCCACTGCTTGTTCTCAATAAGGTCAGATTCGGCCTTATGAGCTTTTTCAAGCAGCTAGTTATTTTCATTCACCAGGGATTCAAGTCTAAGTTTCAGGTCTAGGGGCACACTTTTCAGCCTAGAGAGATCAGTGTTAAACACTTCCTCTCTTGTGTTCATAAGGTCCTTAAGTGTGCCACGATCTTTACATAGGGCAAGGGCGTGTTCTCCTGCCTTAAGTTTTTCATATTTGAGAACTTCATTAACATGTTCAAGTTCTAGTTTGTTTCGTTCAAGCATTCTAACATCTTTGTTCAATTTAGAACAAACATCTTTAAGCATGCAATTTTCAGCAGTTATTATCTCACACTCATTCATTATGGCAAATAATAATTTCACAACTTTAGCTTTTACTAACACCACGTACCATATGCTTGAGTTAGGACAAGCTTTCGACTGATTCAAGGTTCGATTCAAACTCGCTTCTAGCCATGAGGGCTTCTATAACTTATTCCTCTTGGGAGTCCTCTTCCTCCTCTGAAGTTTCACCCCAGGCTACCATCATTGCCTTAGCGAAATGCTTTGAGGAGCTACTCTGTTGCAGCTTCTTGCCATGGTTTTGAAACTGTTCTGACCCCTGTTTTTCCTTCTGTATGGGGCAATTCTTCACAATGTGATCGGGTTCTCCATATCTGAAGTATCCTGAAAATTGATCATGATCACTATTCCATGGCTTCCCATCCTTTCTTGATATTGCCTTCAGCCTTCTTGAAGAATTTCTTGAACTTTCAAGCCACCATAGCTATCTCTTTAAAATCTAGGTCCGAATCATCACTCTCCAAAGCTTTCAGAGCAAGACCTCGATCTCTCTTTGCTTCTTCCTTCACCTGGGTACTTTTCCTTAACTCATATGTCTGAAGATTTCCGATGTGATCTCGCTCATCTTCTTTGCTTCCGAGATGGCTACGACTTTTGTTTCCCATGACTGAGGCAAAAATCGCAGGTTCTTTCTTGCAATTCTTCAGTGGTGAAGGATTTTCCCAACGATTTCAACTCGTTGGTTATGTGAGTAAAATGAGTGTATATATCCATTATCGTCTCTTTGTCGTTCATTTCGAACAACTCGTACTTTCTCATCAGCAGCTCGATCCTGGATTGCTTAACTTGGTTAATTCCTTCATGTGCCACGCGAAGAGCATTCCATATTTCTTTTGCGGACTCACACTCTGAGATTCGAGTGTACTCATCTGGTCTAAGGCCAAAGTACAGCAACTTTTTAGCCTTAGCGTTTTTCTCCATCTTTTTGAAATCCTCTGAGTCAAACTCCTCTGGCTTTTTAGCAACGGTCTTGCCATCTTCCATGGTCTTCATTGGAATGTAAGGACCATTCACAATGATCATCCATAGCTCATAGTCATCAGCCTGAATGTAGTTCTCCATACGATTCTTCCATTATTGCAGTGTTGTCTATTGAAGTATGGAGGTCGAGTCACAGATTGACCCTCCAAAATTCCTTGTGGAGCATTCATCTTTTCAGGGTCTCTTAAGGTGTTGACCTAAATATGAGAACTCTCCTCTGATACTACTTGTTAGAATTAATCGCACAAGGACACAAGAGGGGGGTGACTTGTGTCTACCGACTTTTCTAATTGTTTCAAAACACTCGTGAAAACTGCTTGGACTGAGTGTTTGGAGTGAAGCAGAAACAAAACTAATTGCGGTAATAATAAAGGAAACATAATATTTTTACGCGGAAAACCACTTCTGGCCTAACTAAGGTGTAAAAACGATGACCTACCATTATAGGATTTCAACACACTTTCACTAAACGGGTCGAACACGTTGCAACTATAACACACGTGACTCAGTCACTCACGTAACTTGGTCTACCCCAAGTCCTTCATTCCAAACACCATGTAACTTAGTCTACCCTAAGACCCTCGTTACAAAAACCACGTCTAATGCCTCCCAAGACTTGGACACTCTCTTATCTCACTGATGGAAAAGAGAAAAAGGAAAACTCCTTACTTGAATGCTTCTAAACAAGCTGAATGTAAGATACAATACAATCTCTATTATGCCAATATTGAAGACTAGATTCAGCACTCTCTTTGAAGGTTTTCTCTCAAAAAATTTAGACTGATAAAGACAATTTTAAAAACCTTGGAAAACCTTGGGAAAGACTTGAGAAAGAGGCAACTTAAATTGTGAGCTTGTGCAGTAAGGTTAGGAAGATTTCCTTTCCCTAATCACTCTAACGCTCAACCTTATAAAATCTTCCCTCTTGATATTCTTCCCTTAAAGGATAGGATAAAATCTTTCAAAAATCTTTTAATTGTATCTTTTAAGGAAAGAAACCTTTTAAACTCTACTACTAAAAATCTCTCAACATTATCTTTGAAGAGAAAATCTTTTTAGAGTCAACTAACACAAGGAAATTAATCCTAATTATTTTCAAGAAAATCGTCAGTAAAAAAATCATTCCAAAATCTTGAAATTTGGATTTTTGTCTTTGATCTCAGAACATCGTAGACCTGACTTCTCATAACTATTCTAAAGCAGTGTTCTGAAGTACTTAAAAACATTTCAAAGCAAACACTAAGTCAAGACCTTCTAATTGGCATATTAACAAGAATTTAAAAAATAAAACCAATGCTAAGCCTAAGACTCTTGTTATCAGTTGGACTCCTTGCAAATGTATCGACTTTGATACTCCAGGCTCATTTGAACTGCTCCAAGTATTTTTCTGATCCTGTCTCAACACATAATTTAAGCACAGCATATTGACTAGTACATTTGGATTGTTATCATCAAAACCTTACACATTAATTGAATCAATAGTTGTGATCCCGTCATATTAGCCCTTAGCCAAACACATATTTCGACTTTTAAGTCAAGTCTATGGAGCATCACTTCATCTATGTAGTGGGTGGCTTTGGGGATAATTGAGTTTTAATGTAGCTTTGGTATGTTGGTTTGTTGAGGGATTGATGACATTGAGCATTTAGTTGTGTTTCCCTCTTATTTAGGTTGTGTATATGTATTCAATTGTGTGACAATTAGCAGTCATATGCCTTTTAATGATTGAAATTCTTATTTTATTTTTCAAAAAAAAAAAGAGGAAAAATCATGTTAAAAAAAGCAAAAAAAAAAAAAAAAAAAACGAAAGGAGGAAGAGAAAGAAGAAAGGTAAAAAAAAAGAAAACGAAAAAAAAGAGAATGAAAAAGTTGATTGGCGTTGGATACGTACATAGCTTATGTTCCTTCTTTGTTAACTCATTTCTTATATGATTCATTAGGGTATGTTTATTGAATTGTTAATGTTTGGAGTGTTAGTGAACTTCAAGGTTTCTTGCTATTTCGTTGGTTGCTCCCTAGTCACTTGGCTAAGTAGCTTCACATTGTCCCAAATTCATTTGTCCACCTCCTTTCCCTTACCTCTTCTAGCCCACGTTACAAAGCATAAAAAGTCCTCTTGATTGTCTTGTGCACATTGCATTTTGATGGTGGAGAATTTGAGAGTGTTGGCAAGCATATGGTAGATTGCATCATTGGAACGAGCCTTAAGTGAACTTATGCTATATTTCAAACACATGAATGGATGGGATTCACATTTCCCAAAAGTGAGGCTCTATCAGTCCATCAGACTCTAACCAATTTCATGTGCTTGCATGATGTACTTTGTGGTTCTTTGGGGTGATCAAGTTTGATGTCGAGCTTATGGTCTCATACTTTTTCAAAAACCTTCTCCTCCTTTCAATTCTGAAATGTTTTGCGCACCATTTGCGGTTGCCGTTGATTGGCATTCTTGCTTGTGATATGCTATGGCTTGCCACATAAAGGAGGTTGTCACGTTTTTGAGTCATATATGCATCTCCCTTTTTCGGTTTTATTTAGTGTTTACTCGAGGACAAGCAACAGTTTAAACATGAGAGAGTTTGATAAGTGCTTAATGTATATATTATTTTGGGGTCATTTTGCTCCATTTTTAGGGAAAATTATGTGCTTTATGTTATAGTTTATATTCTTTTTCCCGTTTTATACTTGGGTATGATTGTTTGATGTGTTTTGCATGATTTTAGCCATTTTAACCTAGCATTTGACCCTTATTAGATGTATTTTGACACCCCACGGACACCCACGTGGTGTTATACCTGTGGACAAGAAGAAGAATAGAAAAATTTTGATTCCAGCCAGCACCATGGTTAGGCCGTGGTAAGCCCCACGGTCCCTGGCAGGCCAGCAACTACTGCACTGCTCGTTTTCCTTGGCTTTTATGGCTAAGAGTCAACGGGAGGTGCTATATATAGACATGCTCGGCTGCTAAAAGAAGAGACCCATCATTCCATCTCCATACTCCTTTCCACTCTACATATTAGGACTTAGATTAGAGGAACAGCAAGTTGAAGGTGAAGATTGCAAGGATTCAATCTTGGGTTTGCAGCAACGGTTCAAGCGCGCATCGACTAAGCAATTCCTCTCCCTACTCTTCTCTTTTCTCTTTACGTTTTTATGCTTTTAGATTATTGTTGATTTTTATGTTATGTTTTGGATTGTCAATCTTGGAATTTAGTTGAGTTGTTGTTATTGAACCGATTCTTGTTTTGATCTAAAAGCATTCTGGATTTGTTGGATATGTTCTATTGAATTTTAGATATTGATTTGTGAGTCGGCAACTTGATCAATTTCTTCCTTGTTTTAGACATTTGGTGAAAAATTGAAAGGTGACACTAGAATGTTGGAAAACTAAGATTTGACTTAAGTGGATGTGATCTTGAGAAAGACTCACCGTTTAAGAAAACCCCAAGATTTGATAATCGCGATCTTAATGATCTTAGGTTAATCAGAAACCCTTAAGAAATGGTAGTTTATTAGATTTAAGAATTTCATTCCACCTTGAATGAGAGTTTTGATAAATTGATTATCGGTTTTGGTATTACCCATCTAAAGAGAAGGCGCTTGATTAATTCTTGAACTAGGAAATTGCTTAGTCTGATTAAATTTCTTAATTGATTGTCCATTAAATTAGATAGTAGATTAGTTAAATTTCATTCGCAAATATGGATTCGCCTAGCATATATTGAGAGAATATAACCCAATAGATCAACCTAGTCTCTGTGAGATAGACCTTGATTGCTACAATGCCGCCATGCGCTTGCGGGCCTATCATAACATAACCTTCGAATTGAACATCTTTAATCTGCAAACAAAGCCTTCTAGTTTTGGCGATATGGAGCTTTCTACCCTTAACTGGGTTGAAGATTCTATGTTTGATGATGAGTTTGATGACATCTTTGCTACTGAGTATGAATCTTTTTTGAAGGATGGTGGACCTACGTATAATGAGTTTGAATTTGATGATTTTGATGCTGATTGTCTGATTGCTTTTACTTGTAAGTCTACTTCTGAATCTGATTTTCCTCCTGCTTTTCTTGAATTGAAACCGCTTCTTGATTGTCTTAAGTATTCATTTTTGGGACCTGATGAATCCTTACATGTGATTATTGCTTCTAACTTAGATCAGGACCAAGAAAAAGAACTTATTTCCTTACAAGCCATAGGTTACATGTACGAGTTTTTCGAATGTAAATTTAAAGGCCGCAAGTGTACGACTTTCGTCGTGGTACTTAAGGTTCGTGTCCGGGGATGAGGATGAGATTAGGTCACTAACTATGAAAATAAACTAATCTAGCATCATTCTAAACCAATTAAAACTATAAATAACTAGAATTGTAAATTGCAAATGGTTCTAATTCTAAATAATCACTAACTATTCACAGTAATTTTCTAGGTCCTAAATAACTTCTAATTAGATGAAATTGCAAAACCAAATACACTAACGCCGTTGTCTCAACTAACCTCAAATAACATGATACTAAGCATGCTATAATATGGAGATTTCTAATCAAAAATCAAGGTTAACATAATGCAAATCCAAATTAACCCTCATAAAAAAAAAACAAGAATGAGCACAAATAATTGAAAACAAGAAGAGAGCACAAGTACAGTCACAATAAGGTGAAAAAGCAGGAGCGACATCATGGAGAAGATAGAGAACAAGAAACGGAAAATTTTGAAGGAACCATGAGCAAGACTGGGCATCTTGCTAATTGAGTATCCTACCTAGTCTCCACCAAAAATACAAGCTCCATTAATGGAGAAACTGAGCTCTAAACTCAAATAGCTTCAATAGACAACCCAAAGAAATCAGGACAGAACAGAACAACCTACCACTACTAAACTAGCAAAACAGAACATGAAGAACAGAGAAAGGAGGGAGATTAGAAATTTTTCCAGCAATGAACAACCCATAAATGAGCATTAAGGATCGCTAAAAATGACAGAAACGACATCCATGCAACCCCCAGTTCTTGGTCACACCAGACAGTAAATTCGAATCCCTTTTCAAGTAAATTCAAGCATAAATGGCAAATTCAACACAAACCCAATGATTTATTTCCAGAAATCCCATGTTTCATAGCCTAATGACGCACAATTACTACCAAAGCTCAAATTTGAAATGCAACATCGAAGAGAAGTTCGAATCAAACTAAAACTTGAATTAAAGCTAAAATGAAGGACTGAAAACCCGAAATTACACGTAAATTCCGCCTGAATAGCACCGCAGCTTCGATTTATACTCCTTCCCTCTTCAATTGAGACCCTTGATTTCAACACTTAAGTGGATGGTGAAGATGAGTGTTGCATTGGCTGTGATAGAGGTGGGATTCGGTGTTAGAAGTGCACTGTCATGAAGGTGAAGATGCATGCTGGTGATGGAGATGATGGTGGTTCATGCTAGTGTGGTGTTCAAAGAGAGAGAGAGAATTGAGATAGGGGGTGTTGGGGTCTCTGGGAAGCCGAAGAGTAAGAGAGAGAGAAATAGGAAAGGGGGGTGGGTCACGTGAGCTGAGCGCGGGGGGGCGGGGCGAGGCAGAAATTAGGATTTTGTTTATTTTTTTTTTTTTGGCTTTTGGATAGAATAGAGAATGGGCTGAGGTATATGGTTAGGTTCTTAGCCCAATTCCTCATTTAAAACATTTTTCTTCATCTTTTTCATCTTTTTCTAAATTTTTTCCAACACCTGCAGAATCAAATAAAATAAAAATTTAAAAATCAAAATTATTTTGAGCTCAAATTAGGTCTAAATGTATCGTAAAAATATCATATTTTTTGGTGCAAACAAATAACCCCATTAAACAACTAAACTACCTAGAAAGAATCAGAAAATGGAAATCCTGACTCACTTTCTAAGAATTACAGTTGCATTTCGCATATGCAATAAGCCTTTTAAACCCCTCCGTTTTCCAAGTGGACGAGTAAGGTCACGTGAGGGCTTTCAAGTAAAGTACCCACAAAAATCTTTTCAAAAACAAAGAAAAATCTTTTTGGTTTTTTCAAAACATGAACATATATGCAAGGAATGGAGAAATTATGTCTATGACTCAGCCAATTACAATATCCTAGCAACCAAACAACCAAATTATTCACAAATAGAATGTACAATCAAAAGTTGTCCAAGTCTCAAGAAGCATCCCAACTTTCATTTTTTGCTCCACACATAATATGCAATGATATGTACACCTTGGTGCGTGTGCAAATGTGTGTCAATCCTTATAGATCAAGGTGCTAATATTGACACGATTCCCATTTCCTTGCCTAATTACCTTCTTTGCTCCCTTTTTTCCTTTTTTTTTTCTTTTTTCTCAACAAGAATAATATCCACTTGACTTACAAGTATTTAGGCCTTCCCTAAAAAGGGATTTTATTAGCTTGTGCAAAGCACTTATTTCATTGCTCAAACGCAAGCATAATCAAATAAAATAGCACATATTTAAGCCAATTAAAGATATGAAATAAAGATGGTGGATTTGAACATCAGTGCCCGGGTTTTTATTCACTTTCTTTAGACTTTTTTTCCTTTTTTCTTTTTTTTAATTTTTCAAGACCATAGAACGCAACTTCGACCAATACAAATTTCACATGGCAACTTAGCAAGAAGACCCTAACAATTGACGGTAAAGTGCGCAAGGTACGCACAAAATCACACATATGAGATGGAGCTATTATGAAATACTGAATATACATCCTCAACTAGGCATCTCTTCATGCAAAGTCTATTCACATATAACTCAATGATCTAACAACATGGGATCACAATTTCCTAAGAAAGCACACAAAACCCCAAAGAAAAAGAAAAATCATTTTGATTTTTTTTCAAAAATTTCAAAAAATATGTACAAATGGGCACCTTGCCCCCATACCCAAATTCCATGATGTCCTCATTGTGGGAACTAAGGTGCTAAAAACCAATTACATGAGCTATATAGCCGCAAAACCAACATAAATCCACAAGTATATACAAACTAGGATGCCATGAAAATGAAAAACAAAACCAAAAACAACACCACCAAAGTCAAAATAAAAAAAGAAAGCAAAACAAAAAGAAACTATAAAACAATATCAAATCAAAATCACTAAAATAAAAACACACCAAAACTAAAGAGCTACTAAATACAAAACAAAACAAAAAGAAACCTTAAACAAAACAAGACACAAAAGAAAAACAAAATATAAAACCAATATAACAAAGAGAAAGCACTAATCACATATTTACAAAAACATACTAGCAATATACAAAACACAACAAAAATAGATCAAAAAGACAAAACTACCCAACATAAACAAGGAACTACTAAGTACATGGCAACAAAAAAGAAAGTCTGAGACAAAACAAGGCTCAAAACAAAAGAAAAATAAAATACAAAACTAAAACAAAACCACTAAAACACCCAAAAGAAACAAAAACAAACTACTAAACAAAAAGCAAAACCAAACAAAAGCAAAAACTCACAAAATCAAAGAAACAAAACCAAAAAAAGAAAAAAAAAACAATCCTAGATGTCCACAACTATTTACAATCCTAGATATCCACAACTATTCAATCAAAAGAACTAACAAGTATTCACAAAATAAAATACATTATAGCGCAAGCAAGGGTGATCATAGCCAACACGGCTTAACAATTACAAATTTCTCCTCAAGTTTAATCACTCACACAATCACAATCATAAATATCCACAACTATGTACAAAAAGGAAGAAAAGAAATAAAAAAGAAGAATAAGGAAGGGGTGGAATGATCATACCAGGTTAGATACTGATTATACCAAAACTAAGGCCTCACTTAGATGATATCGAGGAGGTCTATGGAGCATTAGCCGCTCCATCTCAGCTGACAAGTTGCTACTCATATCAATGCTGAAAAAGGCTCATAACAACTTATCAAACATTCGGGCACAATCCTCATAGAAATGAAAGTAGTTAGAAACAGTAGATGCAGCCCAAATAAAGTGATAAAAGGAATGCAATTCAAGGCTCTCTTGAGCTTATCAAAACTCTTGGCCCAATCAAATGAAAGATGTGTACATGTAAAATCAAAAGCACAAGCTAATGGTCTAATAATGATGTGATTATATGAATGCATAGACCATCTAGAGAGATTTAAATAATGTAAATGAAATCCAACAACTCTAAAAGGAGAGGGGAGAGAACCAAGGCAAGGCCAATCAAGTGAAATACGAAAATCAAAGCTCATAGGATAGCCTAAAGTCAAGTTCTTCACCTCAAAGTGAACCTCGAGTCTCTCTATACTACTATCATCAAGAGTCTCATTTAAATAAGGAATGCCAAGCACAAAAGTCTTAGACTCTACAAAAGTAGACTCGGGATGGTCTAAAGAAGGGGTAAGGATGCGAAGGGAAGAAGAAAGGGGTGAAATGGGAGTGTTGGGAGCCAAGTCAAGGGTAGACTCCATATAAGTGGGGTCACTAAGCTCATCAAGACATGCAACCTCAGTAAAATCCATAACATAAGGCTGATGAAGAGAATGCTCCTCAGAAAAGGTATCCTTTAACTCAACTAATATGCCAAACTGATCATCAGAACTAGCAGCAGTCTCTAATCCATCTCTCTTCTCAAGCTCTCCTAAGGGAGCCAAAGGAAAAGACGAGTCATGAATGGTCAGACTACCCTCAAGGTGGTCAGTAGCTGTGCTTAACTCTCAAAAGGGTATAACTGCTAAAGGAGATGAAGGATCACTCGCTTCCGCAAGATCATCACAAGGTTTATCATTATAAAAATCATGCCCTAAAGGAATCGATGTCTCGCTCCTAACATCAAAGTCATCACAAGGCCTAACCTCAGGTGTGGGAGAACCCAAACTAAGGTCAATCTTGAGTAAATTATGCAGGTAAATCTCGCTATTAAAGGCAGCCAATGCCTTTAATCTATGTAGTCTACCAAGAAATGTACAAGTATCAACATCCTGGTCAAAAGAATAATAATAATCACATAAAATTAGAGCATATGGAGTATGAGAGTGCTCATAAGATATACCACCAATCTCACTCCCTTCTAAAGGTGTAGAATGTATTGTACAAGGGTCGGGAATAGGGTGACTAAAGGTCCCTCTAGCATTGTCATACTCACAAGTGCCATGAGCCAAATATGCAATGAAATTCCAAATTTCATCATGAGTCTTAATGGACAAATATCCCAAACCTCCGGGGTACACAGTCTCAACATGACCTCGATATTCATCATAAAGACCCTCTAAAATCACCTAGCAAATTTTCCATTTCTCAAAATATCAATCAACACATTGAGCACGAAAATCAGTCGATCTACTCAAATATCACCAAAATATTTCATGCTCAAATCGAGGAAATTCAAAATTTTCATGTTTTTCAAAATTTTCATGTTTTTTAATTTTTAGGGGTTTTCAAAATTTTTTCAATTTTTTTTCAATTTTTGACTTCTTAATTTTTTTGTATTTTTCTAGAATTAACATAAACTAAGTCACAATTAATAACGAAATAAAGAAAGCAAGATAAATCATGTACAATTAATAAGAAAGTAACTAAGAAAAAGAAAATGCAACCTAAATCTCATGCCATTGTCCCCAGCCAGGCGCCCAAAACTTGTACAAGTTTTGTGAATGCAAATTTAAAGACCACAAGTGTATGACTTTCATCGTCATACTTGAGGATCGTATCCTCAGGGACGGGAATGAGATTAGGTCACTAACTGCGATAATAAACTAATCTAGCATCGTTCTAAACTAATTAAAACCATAAATAACTAAAATTCTAAATTCAAAATGGCTCTCATTCTAAATAATCACTACCTATTCACATTGATTTTGTATGTCCTAAATAACTTCTAATTAGATGAAATAGCAAAACTAAACACAATAACGCCATTATCTCAACTAACCTCAAATAACATGATACTAAGCATGCTATAATATGGGGATTTCTAATCAAATATCAAGGTTAGCATGATGTAAACCAAACTAACCCTCATAAAACTAAAAATAACAATGAGCACCAAAAATTAGAAATAAGAAGAGAGCACAAGCGTAGTCACAATTAGGTGAAGAAGTAGAAGCAATAGCACAGAGAAGACAGAGAATAGAGAAAGGGAAACTTTGAAGAAACCTTGAGCAAAACAAGGCATCCTACTAAGTGAGTATCTTTCCCAGCCTCAATTGAATTTATAAGCTCAATTGATGGAGAAACTGAGAGCCGAACTCAAATAGCTTCAATAGAAAGCCTAAAAAAATCAGGACAGAACAGCACAACCTGCCACTACTAAGCTAGCAAAACAAAATATGAAGACAAGAGAAAAGTGGGAGATTATGATTTTCCAGCAAAGAACATCCCATAAATGAGCTTCAAGGATCGTTAAAAATGACGAAAATGCCATTAATGTGACCTCCAGTTCCTGATCATAGCAATAAGTAAATTTGAATCCCTTTCCAAGCAAATTCTAGCATAAATCGCACAAC
The DNA here is from genome assembly GCA_029747015.1 of Carnegiea gigantea. Taxonomy (NCBI): domain Eukaryota; kingdom Viridiplantae; phylum Streptophyta; class Magnoliopsida; order Caryophyllales; family Cactaceae; genus Carnegiea; species Carnegiea gigantea. The sequence goes on from JAKOGI010002150.1 coordinate 115,908, forward strand.
ACAAACCCATTGAATTATAACCAAAAATCAAATGATTCATAGCCTAATGACACGAAATTACTACCAAAACTCAAATCTAAATTGCAACATCGAGGAGAATTCGAATCAAAACTAAAACCTAAATCTATCTAAAACATGAATTAAAGCTAAAATGAAGGACTAAAAACCCTAAATTGGACCTAGATTCCACCTAGACGGTGCTACAGTTTCGATTTATACTCCTTCCCTCTTCAATCGTGACCCTTGATTTCGACACTGAAGTGGATGGTGAAGATAAGTGTTGGAAGTGCACCGTGATGAAGGTGGAAATGAGTGCTGGTGATGGAGATGATGGTGGTTTATGCTAGTGTGGTGTTCGAAGAGAGAGAAAGAATTGAGATGGGGGTGTCGGAGCGTTTGGGAAGCTGAAGAGTGAGAGAGAAGGAGAATAAGAGAGGGGGTGGGTCACATGAGCTGAGCGTGGGGGGGCTTGTAGGAATTAGGATTTTGTTTAATTTTTGTTTTTTTTCTTATTTTGGGCTAGAATCGAGAGTGCATTAAGGTATATGGTGGGTTCTTGACCCAATTCTTCATTTTTAGCATTTTTCTTCATCATTCTGAATTTTTTACAACACCTCCAAAATCAAATGAAATCAAATAAAAATCTAAAAATAATAATTATTTTTAGCTCAAATCGGGTATAAAGGTATTGTAAAAATATCATATTTTTGGTGCAAACATTAGACCTTAGAGAATATCAAGAGTATTAGTCCCTCAATTTGGGAGCATAGGATCCATTTGGAGGATAATGCTAAGGTCCACAACAATCGTGAAAGGCGTTCAACTTGGCCTTACATAAAGTCATAAGGAAGGAAGTGCTTAAGTGGTAAAAGCAATGGATTATTTACGCCATTTCTAATAGTGAGTGGGTTAGCCCTATTTGAGTTGCTCCTATGAGGATTGCTATAACCATAATTAGGAATGATAAGATTGAGCCAGTTCTCACTCGAGTCCAATTCAGGTAGCGTGTTTGTATTAACTTTAGGAAATTGAATGCTGCAATTAGGAAAGACCATTTTCTCCTTCTCTTTCTTAATCGAATGTTAGAGAGGTTAGCTGGACGTTCTTTCTATTGCTTTTTAGATGGATAGTCTAGCCATACATAGGTCTCTATTGTTCCTGAGGATCAAGAGAAGATTACTTTCACATGTCCTTTCAGTAAATATGCCTTTAAGGGAATGCCTTTCGACTTTGTCATGCTCCTTTCAAAGGTGCATGATTTCTATTTTCTCAGATTTAGTTGAATAGTGCATAAAAATTTTCATGGAAGAATTCTCTATATTTAAGTCTTCTGTTGATGATTGTCTATTTCATTTAAGCAAAGTGTTGCAAAGTTGTAGGGCGAAAATTTTGACTTTGACCTAGGAGAATTGTCATTTCATGGAGAAAAAGAAGGTAGTCTTAGGTCATGTTATTTGTAGTGATAGAATTGAAGTAGATAAGGCTGAGATTGATTTCATTATTTCTCCCCTCCGCCCCCACTGGTGTGAAAAATGTTAGGTTTTTTCTTGGACATGTTGACCTCTATCATCATTTCATTAGAGATTTTAGCAAGATATCTAACCATTTGACCAACCTTTTAGCTAAGATTCGGGCTGCTATTTAGATTAAAATTTTTATTAACTATGTTTCATTGAATTAGCTATGTTAGACTAATTCTTGCATGTTAACTAAGTGCAATAGTTTAATTTTTTGGATTTACTTGATTCATTATGTGAGATTATTGAGTTAGTTAAAAATTAAGCTAAGTTAGGACTATGCGAAATTAGTAAAGTTGAAGTGGGTCATTTGAGGATGGGAGGCAAGGCCTTGTTCTTTCACGCTAGAAGGGGGCCGAACCAGTGGGTTCTGCTCTTTGCTCTTCTTCACCATTGCAACGAGGAAGATAGAGAGAAAAAGAGAGAGGGAGTGGGAGAGAAAGCGAGTGGCGGTATGGCAACAGGACACCAACAACAAGTGGTGTTGGCCATGCTCTATTGACGCCTTTTTCGCGACACCACACCAATCAACCTACTCCCTCCTCCAGTTCGACCACACCATTCTACATGCATGGTAAGAGAGCAACTCTAAAGAGAGCGAGGGTGAGCAAATTTGAGAGTAGCAGTAGTGATTCGCACAAATAGAAGAAATCAAGCGGAACGATTTTGATGAGATGGAGACCATTAGCGAAGGGGGGATAAATAAGACTCAAACACCATCAAACCCAGCTTTAAAATCACTCAAGTTGGCCCATTATTTGGGTCCTTTAACTCATACTTAAGGTGGGTGGTTTTTAGTCACCTACACTACTAGTTAATTTGTAAATACTTTTTGAATTATTCTTCAGGTTTGAATTCAGTAAATAGAACCGAGTTTTAAGGAATTGAGAACTTATGGGAAGTAGGTGGAATGATTGGGTTAAAATTGAGACGATTTTGAGGTCACTTTGTGGGCTGTCCTATGATGATGGAGTTCATAATTTTGAGTATTGAATTCAATTATGGTGAACTATTGTTGTTGTATTTGTGATATAATTTAGGTGTCTTGGAAATGTTAGCTTGTAATAGTGCCATTAATGCCCTATGATTGATTGACCTAGCTGTTTGCACATTCTACCTAGAGGCAGAACCGAAATGTATGCAGCTACCTAGTAGGACAGAATGGTTCAGTGATGAACCAGTTCTGTGAATCGGGGCAGTGGCTACTCCGGTTCAGCCATGCCTTCCTTGATGGCGTATATACCATGTGTGCTGTATGTGCATCTTATGGGGTTAAGTTCTATGCTAGACAATTATACTCATAGCTATCCAAGGTTATTTAAGTGTTTAAGGGTCTTATACTAAATGGCTTGTGAACTAACAGTTTGTTTGGCTTAACCTGACTTGACCTACTTAAACCATGCGCAAACGTCATTCATTGAGATTTTTGAATGTTTGAATTCCTCAGCTAATTAGCTTAAGGATCACTTGTTTATTACCATGACCAAGGCGATGTCCCGATTACTTTAACAAGTGACTCCAGTATTTAATCATCCCGTGATTGCTACTAAAAGTTGCTTGAATGAATTACTGAATTGTAAAGAAAGGTGAATTGCGAATACATATGTTTGTAATGCAATTAAAGCGTGCCTGGACAAGTGTGTATGAGAATTGCTATAATATGACAAGCTACCTCAGTTTTGTGCTCAATAATGACTGTTAGGCCATTCGTTCAATAAGAGTACTTTTAAGTGAAACTAATTATAAGTTACAAACTAGTAGCTTTTAAAACAAGTTTGCATATTGCTTCCTTTGAAAAGGGAAGGCGTAGTTGGCCGTTGACTCATTTATAAGCATGCTTTGCCGAAATAAGTGATTATATGCTTTTCAATAGTCAATTGACACTATTAAGTCATTTTAGCCTTCTTGAGAATAGAAATACCATTATCGTGATTCAATGTGATATTTGATGTAAAACTCTTTTTAAAATTGAGATGCATTTGAAATTTTTTTGGGCTAAGAGGATAGTGCTAGTGAGTTCCTAGGGAGCAGACCCAGAAGTGGGAACCCTAGAGGACCCTAACGAGAGTAGAACACAAGTTTAGGAAGTAGACCCGGTATGCAAGAACCCTAATTTCTAGAGAATAAACCCAGAAGTGGGAACCCCAGAAGATCCTACCCAAGATAAATGTTCACTTGAATAGAGCACTGACGTGTGAATTTGATGCCCAAAAAATGTCTTCTTGCTCATTATGAGTTGATAACTCCTCATTTGATGATTATGCTAGCGTAAATGTTTGTAGATGTGCATGTATCCTTTGCAAAGGCTTACGATGCAGATTCAAATGACTTCCCTATGAAGGGATTATTTCTTTTACTAATGCTTAATGTAGCTCAAGTGAAGGTCATTGCCCACCTATGTACTAATTCATTTTTCTTATGAAAAGGATTCCAGTTGATAATTTTAAGTGAACTTCTTAATGTTAAGTGCTTATGTGTAAATCGTACTATTCTCAACGCTTTGACTTTGGCATGAGGTCACTTGCTACTAAGTTTTTTGTGTGTATTATGTGATGTTAAGTAAGTGTAATGTGGGGTTGTCACTATTAAGTTACAAGAGTCATAGGTTAGGCAAGTTGAGATCGCTTGTGTGTGGAATAGATGAAGGGAAGGGATGCCATTTGAATTTTGAATGTTATTGAGGTATTGACGAATATGGGGGACCTTAAATATTCATTATGAGACATTAAATGTCAATTTCTGTGTGATTGCTACTTAAACGTCTTATATATAACTGTTTTGTTTTCTTGTGGTTGAGAATCACTCACTGAGTGTGTGGTAGCTCATCCCCTCTTTATTTCCCTTTTTCCTCAAGTTCTTAAAAAGACAGGTAGAAGTCGGTTCACATACGTTGAGTACGAACCTCCCTTTTTCTTTAAGAAAGGTGTTATATGTATATACACATAGATTCTCAAGTTGAATAATGTAATGTAATGTATTTTTAAGTTCTTGAGCATATATAAGTTAATTGCTATAGTTCATGTAATGTATATTGACTAGAAGTCGCTCTAAAGGCTGTGTGGGCCAACTATCCAAATAGTTAGTCGTTCAGTCGGTTAAATTTGAGTTTTGTGTTGGGATATGAACCCAAGTGCCCTGGATATGTGATCCGTTGAGCCGGATCTTTATCTCTTTCTTTTACTTAGCCTTATAGCTTATGTACTCTAGACATATGGCCTATAGAGTTGTGGTTTCCGCATGTAACTGTTGAGTTTGTGGAATATATTCTTTATGTTTATGGTTACAGGTACCTAATGTAATGTTTTAAGCCAGGGTTATGGTCGGTTTTTGGGCGAAACTTTGTCTGTTTCACTCCAAAATTTGGTAAATCGCTAATACTTCTAACCCTAGAGGTTGCAGGTGTTACCGATAGTATCAAGGCAAGGTCCTGTTACAGATGGTATCAGGGCAAGCCGTAACCTGAGTCATATATTTCATATAGCTATCTAGGAATGTCTTTGCGATGATGTGGCACATGTCGTGCTTTTGTGTGTAAATGTGTTTTTGGTATGATCGATGATATGTTTGATTAATTAAGCATAAATTGAGTAAGCTGATTGATTGAAAAAGTGTGCAATTTGTAAAGTATGGGCTAAATCACTTGTATTCCTATGAATGAGCTAAGTGTTAGCTCAATCAATAATTATTTTTGTGCATGCGCTTTGATCATTTAATTGAAAGTTTAAAGGCGTTTGGTTTGAACTCAAATGATTGGAACTGTCTTAACTCAAAGTTCATTCAACACCCTAAGGTATGATTGATGTACTCAACGGTTGGTAGAGAGAGGGCTAGAAGCAGTTAAACTATTTTCCATTTGAGAACCTAGAAATTTTAAAAAGCTAAAGTCTTTTCTCATTAGTGGGTCACGATTTTGTTTCCACCGTAAAGACTTACTAACTATTAGATTAGGTCTTGCTGTAACATCTGTAGACTTACATTCGCTTTAGAATAATGCTTGAGTCTAGCACTATAAGGATAAGTTTATATGTATAGCTAAATGCTTTGGGTGTCTACATGCCAAGATGTATACGTTGCTGGATACGTTAACGATGAGCTATTAGCAAGTGATTAAAAGACTACCTTTCATGATTAAAGGTTCTTTTAAACGATACCTCGTTTATGAAAATTCTCAGTTGCTTGAAGAAACTAAGTGAGATTTTATATACATGCATGCTAATATGGGTAATCAAGATGGGTTACATAAGTGTTATTCCGAGCCTTCCATATACTTGTCTTTGATACTTATATATGGTCATGATATGGATTTGTTACTTAGATGGAAAGCATTTCTTATTTCCCATCATGTAACTACTATTACTCGTGAGTCAACTAGGCATCACACTTACAGTCGAATGGAATGTTATTCTTGTTGAAGGATCGGTAGTTTCCTGGTTATATCAAAACCTAATACACCTAGAAAATGGACAAAAAGAACCTATCAGACTTTGGTATTGTTGTACCATGTGTGTCACCTTGCCACCTCTGAACGATGATCCACACCTTTCTAGTACTTTTTAAGTATCAACACCAACTGTAGAAGCCTCAATTCTCTATCGGAGGTTGAACCTTCCCTTTTGCACTACAATTTCTTAAAACTGCTGCGACCACCTTATGAGACAAAAATGTTATAAAGCCTCGATGTACATCCCCAGGACCATTAATGCCATTGTTAGAGGTTGAACCTTCCATTCTATACAACAATTTCTTACGACTCCTACGATCACCTTATGAGACAAAGATGTCATGTAGCCTCGATGTATATCACTAGGGCCATTAATGCCATTGTTCTTAGCCCTTAGTCCTCGTTAGCTAGTCATCAGCTAGCTTCTAATAATTTGGACAAGCTTCACGATATATCTGTGATGCTATGTTGCAAATGAGGATTGTACTCATGTATACTTGTCTGGATGTCCTCCCGTGGGATAATACGACAAACCTATGTGTTTAAAAGTATAATCTTAGCATTATGTGCAATGTAAGGGCAATGGAAGCTTATATAGGTATTAGATTCATTATGAATACTCATTTAGGTGTTTTATGAATGAATTTTTAGTGAATGCACTTCTTAGTGTTCACTTGACCTGAGTTTGGTTAAGCATGTAGCTGAATTAGCTAAATGATTTAACTTATGTAATTCATTGTAGGGTATATCTCGGAGTCATTATTTGCACTCTATGAATTCTTTAATCTCATGTTGTAGTTTGAATGGCTGTATACACATGTATTTAATGCATTACGTGTCTGATAAGTGCTTATTATATATATCATTTTAAAGTCATTTCGCTATATTTTTAGGAGAATTATGTGCTTCAAGTTACCGTTTATACTCTTATTCCCGATTTATGCTTGGGTATGGTTGTTTGATGCATTTTGTAAGGATTTGGACCACTTTGACCCAGCATTTGACCCTCATTTGGCATATTTTGACCCCTCTATAGATGCCTATGAGGTGTTATGCTCGTGGAGCAAGAGAAGAGCATAAATATGGTTCCAGCCAAGACCACAGTCCAACCGTGCTGCTGCCATGGACCGCAGTGAACTGTGTAATTGTGGCCTCTTCGTTTTCCCTTCGGTTGTGTGGCTGAGAATCTTCAAGCTTTTCTTTATAAGACCGTCCCTTAGCAGCAAGCAAAAGGGAGAAAGGCATAGTTAGTTCATTTTCCTCCTCAAATTTCACTCTTTTTAGATATGATTTCTATTTTACTTTTTTATGTAAGTGAGAAATCTTAAGTACGGAGATCGGTTCCATTGGCGGTTCGCAGACTTAGTTGGGGGCTGTCTTTGTCAAGCCCTTCCCTCTCAGATTTCGTTGATTCATTGGTTAGTTGTTTAATTTTCAATCATGAGTGAGTAGTTTATTTTCTCTAGGGATTTATTAGTTTATGGAAGTGCAGTTGGATCATGTTTTAATCAATCGAATTGTGCTTTTGCTTCATGATTGGTTTGATTTTGTTTTATCAAGTGAATATCAAGTTGTGCGTAGATTTTTTTGGCCAAAATTTTGCTTGCATACTTGAAAAGGTGAAATTTGATTGTTAGACTGCTTGATAAAACCCAACGTAGTAATGACTCGAACGAGAGATTTGCATGTTGGGAGGACATAAAGAGTAATCAAAAACATTCAACTTGGATTAAGACAAATTAGTTTGAAAGAATGACTTTTGCTTAGTTTAGGAAATTTGATTGATTTCGAAAGAATAGACTAAATTTTGGATGGATTACAATTCCTTGAAATTATCTGATTAAAGAAAAGCGCAAGTTAATCATTTTGATCCAATCACCTTTCTTAACCACATAAATCCCTAGACGTTTTCTTCTTGATTGAATTTAGAATTAGTTAATTAGAAGTTGATGAATCAAATCCTTGATTAAGTTGTTGCTTAGCATTTTCTGATAGAAAACTCGATAGATTGCTTTGGTCCCTAAGGACGATATTATCTATGCTACAGCACCCATGCGCTTGTGGGCAGTCGTCAAGTTTTCTGGCGCTGTTGCTTATTATACATATTTTGAAAGAGTGTTATATAAATAATTCCTCGAAATTATCCTAAAAGATATGGTAGATTTGAATCTTATTAAGCACATAATCCTCCTAAAAAAACTAAATATTTTTCATTGGAGATTCAAATTAAGAAAAGCCGATATAAGCTCAAAGGGGCTAGCAAGGGATATAATATGCGACAAAGGTGGCTATTTAGCCGTGGGGTTTAACAAGTCAAAGAATGCCTCAATTATATTGTCTAAATGGATATGTGAAATGTGATCTTAAATGAAAATCTAAACAAGTTCTAGAGAAATGATGTCAAGGAAGAGTCACACATGAAAGAAACATGAGACTAAGTTCATAAACAGTCTCTAAAAGTTCAAAATCTCACGGGACATCCAGGAAGGTCATAACTAACTCATTAGTAAATACATGCCAAAATTCATATAAAGAGTCATTGGGTAATCAACTTACACTCAACATATGGTCAAAACATGAAGCTCACTTCGCAAACTCATTCTCAAACATTGGTATGCACAATTGGGTGAATCAAAGGATCAAACTGAACTAAAGAAATTTTACCTAGTCTACAAAGATCATCATTGGATGAATTTTTTTTTTTTGGTGTTTTTTTTTTTGATGTATGCTCCGAGAATGCAATCTAAACTCCTAAAAATGCAAAAATAATGAACAGAAACCAAAATGAACCTAAAGTGCAATCTAAAATGAAAAGAAAAAGAAAAAACTAAATATACTTCTAAAATCAAATAATATCAAAAATCTACTATGAAACTCCAAAAACTATCACAAACCATATACATAATACACAAGCACACCAAACCAAATAAGGCGTCAGATGCCAAATATAATGACTAACTCGCCTATGCTTGAATCACACATTGCCCTCAATGTGGGCACACCGTAGAAAAAGGGAAGGGGAGTAGCACAAAGCAATTAGAAAGGAGGTGGATGAGGAGGATGAGGTGGTTGGCCGTAAGAGACATGTCACTCGCACTAGTTCTCTAAACAAGCCCTATAGTCTTGGAAATGTTGTGCCTGGGTAATGAGCATCCCATTGAGCTCTTTGTGGTGCTCTTGGGCAAGATCATGAAGAGCGATGTTCTCGGAAGTATCCCCGGCAATGGCACTAAAAACTTGACCACTGCCCGCAAGCGCATGGGTGTCCTAGTATAGAAAAAATATCGTCCGCAGGGAACAAAGTAATCTATCGAGTTCTTTCTATCAGAAAATGGCAAGTAACAACTTAATCGAGGATTTGATTCATCAACTTCTAATTAACTAATTCTAAATTCAGTCAAGAAGAAAACGTCTAGGGATTTTATATAGTTAAGAAAGGTGATTCGATCAAAATATTTAACATGTGCTTCTCTCTAATCGGATAATTTCGAGGAATTGTAATCTATCCAAATTTTAGTCTATTATTTCGAAATTAAACAAAGTCATTCTTTCAAACTAATTTGTCTTAATCCAAGTTCAATATTTTTGATTACTCTCTACGTCCTCCCAACATGAAATCTCTCTTTCGAGTCATCACTATGCTAGGTTTTATCAATCAGTCTGACAATCAAATTTTACCTTTCAGTGCCTCATTTAATTTTTTCGAGTGTGCAAGCAAAATTTTGGCTAAAAAATCTGCTCGCAACGTGATATTCACTTGATAAAACAAAATCAAACCAATCATGAGACAAAAGCACAGTTCTATCGATTAAAACATGATTCAACTACACTTCTATAAACTAACAAATCCCTAAACAAGATAAACTACTCACTCATGATTAAAAATTAAACAACTAACTAACAAATCAGCGAAATCTGAGAGGGAAGGGCTTGACAAAGGCAACCTTCAATCAACTCTTCGAACTGCCAATGAAACCGATCTCCACACTTAAGATTTCTCACTTACACAAAAAGTAAACTAGAAATCCTGTCTAAGGAAAATGAACTAACTATGTTCTCCTCTCCTTTGCTTACTGCTGAGGGACGGTCTTATCAAGAAAAGCTTGAAGATTCTCAGGTTGTGACAGCCGAGGGAAAAATGAAGAGGCCACAGTTACACAGTTCACCACGATCCGTGGCAGGCACCACAGTTAAATCATTGGTCTTGGTTGGAAGCGTATTTCTACTCTTTTCTTGCTCCACGACCATAACACCTAATGGGCATCCATGTGGGGGTCAAAATATGCTCAAATGAGCATCAAATGCTATGTCAAAATCACCCAAGTCCCTTCAAAACACATCAAACAACCATACCCAAGTATAAATCGAGAATGGGAGTATAAACGCTAACTTAAAGCATATAATTCTACTAAAAATGTAGCAAAATGACCCTAAAATGATATATATATATATATATATATATATATATATATATATATATATATATATATATATATATATATAAAATAAGCACTTATAAAACTCCCCCATGCCTAAACTGTTGCTTGTCCCTAAGCAATGCTAAAAGTAAAAATATACACAACCGCCTTTGTATAGATATATGTAACATTCCAATGGATAAACCGATCCAAAGTTAGCTTAAAAAATGCAAAATAATCATTTAGCAAACAGATTAGGGAATGAAATTTTTGAAAACCACTCAATAGTCCATAATGTCAAATTTGAATCAATCCTCCCAAATCATCAATTACAAGCATTCAACATATAAAACAAATGGAGCTAGCAAACAGGTAGAACCTCACTATAGTTATGTGGCACTCATCACTCATGTGCTTGAATATATATATATATATATATATATATATATATATATATATATATATATATATATATATATATATATATATATATATATATATATATATATATATATATATATATGAAGGTTTCCTCGATTCTCATTTCATAGGCTCAAATCTACCATAAGCTTGATAAGATTCTCAAATTCGCCATCATTAAAATGCAAATGCACTAGACAATCATGAGGACTTTCACAAGGCTGTAATGGGGCCATAGGTAAAGGTAAGAGGGAAACAAATGTTTTAAAAATATGAAGCTAGAAGACATAGACTAAGAGCTAAACGTTTTCTAATGCATCATGTAACATCCTCCCTAAACCAATACAAATCAACAAAACACATCCCCAATTGAGGAGACCAAGAGTTAAAAATCATAAAAATTTTACAATCCTAACAAGGCTAACACTCTTTAAATTCTCTTTTTTTCTCCCTTTTTTAAAATTTTTTTTCCTTATGTTTTTTGTTGTTTCTTTTTTTTTCCCCAAAGAGTTAGCCAAGGGAAACTCATACAAAACTTTGAATCTCAACTCCTCTCTAAATTTTGCACAAGCAGACAAGGGATTTCCTTTTATTAATAAAGATCACATATCCCTTTACTAAACAACCAAATCCACTAAAAGATCCTAATGCACCTGACCAGTGCCCAATCAAACTTGATGTAAAAGAATGAAATGTTCATCTAGTCTTGGCTTAAGGGCAAGATAATCATTTGGCCATAGGCTATATTAGGAGGTTCAAATCAACAAAAGTGGATATAAGCTCAAAGGGGCTAGCAAGGGACATAATATGCAATAAAGGTGGCCATTTGGCCGTTGGGCTTAACAAGTCAAAGAATGCCTCAATCATATTGCCTAAATGCATATGCGAAATGTGATCTTGAATGAGAATCTAAGCAAGTTCTAAAAAAATGATGTCAAGGAAGAGTCACACATGAAAGAAACATGAGACTAAGTTGATAAATAGTCTCCAAAAGCTCAAAATCTCACAGGACATCTACAAAGGTCATAACTAGCTCGTTAGTAAACACATGCCAAAATTCATGTAAAGAGTCATGGGGTAATCAAGTCGCACTCAACATATGGTCAAAGCTCATTTTGCAAACTCATTCTTAAACATTTTTATGCACAATTGGTCGAATCAAAAGATCAAACTAAACCAAAGAAGTCTACCTAGCCTACAAATATCATCATCAGAGGATTTTTTTCCCTTATTTGCATGTTTTTTTTTTCCATGCATGCCCCTAAAATGCAATCTAAAATCCTAAAAATTGCAAAAATAATGAAAAGAAACTAAAACAAAACTAAAAATGCAATCCAAAATGAAAAGAAAAAGAAAAAACTAAATATACTTCTAATATCAAATAAGATAAAAAATTTACTATAAAACTCCAAAAACTATCACAAACAATACATACAAAACACAAGCACACCAAACCAAATAAGGCATCGGGCATTAAATATAATGACTAACTCCCCCATACTTAAACCACACATTGCCCTCAATGTGGGCATACAGTAGAGAAAGGGAAGGAGAGTAGCATAAAGCAATCAGAAAGGAGGTGGGGGAGGGAGATGAGGTGGTTGGCCATAAGAGATATGCTAATCCTGCTAGGTTTCTAAACAAGCCCTATAATCCTAAAAATATTGCTCCTAATAGTCGTAGCGCCCTTGGACAAAATCATGAAGAGCGGCATTCTCAGAAGCAACATAAGCTTGAAGGAGTACTTGCTCCTCCTAAATGGACCTAAGTGTTGCTTGTAGGTAGGCGTAGTCAGTAGGTGGTGGTTGGGAACAAGAGCTAGGTCCTGCTTAACTAGAATGAGGGGGTGGTGGATGGGGTGTGGGTTGAACAACCTCGGCATCAACAGGTGCCCAATAAAGGTTAGCCCGGTGAAGTAAGGTGGTGCGATCGACATTGGAAAGCAGTAAAATTCGATCCCTAGGGTAAATCCAGCATAAACGCCCAACCTCAACTTTACAAAAGTTCATTATCTCAAAGGCGGCTTGATCAAGCCGCTGGGACCTAGAGACCCTATCCTCATGGTTGGGCTCAATACCCAAAAATCTAGCCGTATTAGTCACAATACCACCTATGACTATCCTACCCTTAATGCTAACAGCAGCACTATACAATTGCCTGGCTAAAGATGAATCGGGGTCAAGCTGGATACCATCAAGCATACCGAACAAGAAACACAACTCAGATAATCTTGGGACATTCAGACTATCATCCCGAGCAAAGAAACAGCAAGCTTGGATATGCTGAGCTACCCTAATGCAAGGGTTCCTAATATGTGTGCACTTGGATGAACTAGTGTTAAACCTGACACTCCCTAAAAGCTCGCCCCAAAATGCATTTGGGTTGAATTCACGGGGAACATGTTGGTTTGGTAAATCAATACTAGGTTGAAAACCGAATATACTGTTAAAGGTACCAAAGTTCAACTTGTATAGTCGTCCTTGCAAATAAAATGAAATGTACCCAGCTTGATATTGAGGCCCTCTAGAGACCTCAACGTGGAGAGTACTCAGGAATTCTAGGGTCAGGTCCCGGTATGTATGGTCTTTTATTTCTATGAAGTGGCCCATACCACTCCATGCAAATAACCACCTAATGTCATCTAACATTTCTAAATGTGCTAACAATTCCTTATCGTAATATCTGGTCGCCACAACCATGCGTTCATTCAAACAGTTATATCCAGCAACATGATTGGGGTTAGTTAAACTGAGAGGGTGAGGAATGTTATCTTGGGCTCGCGCATTGGTAGCCGTTTAGGAGGTCCGTTAAGGTCAAGATAGTGCTTAACTTGATGATCTAACCTCCTTGACACTCATTTGTCTTTTGGTAGGTGCCGTTATTGCAAAATGGAATAAAAATTAAAACTGAAACCTAAATAATAAAATTTAAGGAATAAAAATGAAGAATTTAAGTAAAAAGAAGAAGAAATAGAGAGAGAAGAAGATGGTTATGGTAGATGAGTGAATGTGAGATGAGTTTGAAGAAGAAGAAGAAGAAGAAGAAGAAGAAAGAGATGAAATTTATGAAAGAAAGAGAAGGATGAAGTGAAAAGGAAGGATTTTGGTTAAAAATGGAGTAAAAATAAGAAGAAATGAGGGAGTATTGAAGGTTGCAATGGTGGGTTTAGAGAGAGAAAGAGAGAGGTAGCGAGAGAAGGAGTCGAGGAAGAAGATGAAATATGGAGAAAATGGGGGGTTGCTGCAGTCGAAACCCTTAACCGCGGCCCGTAGCAGGTCATCACGGTCCGTGGCAGTGGCCACGAGCTGATTGTGGTGTCTGCGGACACCAGTATTTTTTTGAATTTCTGGTTTGGCACCCCACGACCCGCAATGCTAGGCTGCTGGCCGTGGTGCCAAACATTTTATTTGGTGTATATTTTTTCTTTTCCCTCTTCTTTTTTCCTCTTTGTTCTATTCTTATCCTTGTCTCTCTTTTTTTTGTTTGTGTCTCTCGTTTCTTTTTTTTTTATATATATATATTTGTTTTTTTTGTTTATGTGAAATACTGCAAAATAATAAAAATCAGGGCTAAAAAAAAGGGGCTTGGGCTTCCTCCCAAGAAGCTCTCTTTTAAGGTTAAGAGCTTGACCCTTCTTCTATGCTTGCCCAGGATCAGTGAGTGTGTGGACATTAGTTTTTCAATGGGTTGTGTCACAAGATATGGTTTTAACTAGAGCTGAAAAAGGCTGACCCAACACGATTACCGATCCGAAATCAACACGAAGTTAAGTGGGTTTGGGTATAAATTTCCAACCCTTTTAATTAAATGGGCTGACACATTTAACCCATTTAATTAAATGGGTTAGGTTCAGATCGAGATTCTGGACACGAAAAAGTTTCTATTTAAGCTGTTTAATTAAATGGGTTAAATAAGTCAACTAATGTTTCCATTTGTGAATGATCCATTTACTTTTTATTGGATAATTAAGAATATAAAAATTTTAAAAAAGTGTGAATGGCAATGAATCGGGGGAATTTTGAAGAGTTATAGTTTAATGTGATATGTAAGCTTAATTTTTAATGCCGTAATTACGTATTACTTAAAAATGTTAAATGCGTAAATGGTTAATTAGGCAACTGAACTCGATATGTTTATATTAAACGGGTTAAGTTGGTCAACCAATTTAAAAATCAAATGGGTACAGGTTAAGGTTTTTCAACTCGTTTGATAACGGGTTAGGTTCAGGTCGAGGAATTCTCAACCCCTTTAAGTTCGACACGAACACGAACCCAACCCGACCTGACCTATTACCCAGCTCTAGTGTTAACCGCTATCCATTGACTATGAATGCACCAGTAGACTCGCTCCATACTTCAACTGCTCCACTAGGTTGAACTTTGGTTACTTGAAATGGTTCCGACCATCGGGATTTCAATTTGCCTGGAAATCTCAATTTTGAGTTGAATAATAGGACCATGTCACTTTTTTGAACATCTCCTTCATGATATGTTTATCATGCCATTTCTTAGCTCACTCTTTGTAGATGCGTGAACTCTCATAGGCTACCAACCTTAATTCATCTAGCTTATTTATTTACAGGAATCTCCATCCTTTGGCTGCTTTAAGAACAAAATTGAGTATCTTTATAGCCCAATATGCCTTATGTTCCATCTCCACCAACAAGTGATAAGATTTCCTAAACCCCAACTGGTATGAAGTGGTGCCTAGAGGAGTCCTGTAGGCAGTGCAATAAGCTCAAATAGTACCATCAAGTTTGAATTGTGCTTAGGGACAAGGAAAAAAACATATCATGAATAAGAGGTTCGAAAAAGGTGACATGGTCCTACTATTAAATTGTAATCTATCCTATCACCTTATAATCATTTGACCAATCATGCGCACACCAAACCAAATGTTTTGGGGTCATAACTAGCTCATTAGTAAACACATGCCAAAATTCATGTAAAGAGTCATGGGGTAATCAACTCACACTCAACATATGGTCAAAACATAAAGCTCATTTCGTAAACTCATTCTCAAATATTTTTATACACAAGGGATTTCCTTTTATCAATAAAGGTCACACATCTCTTCACTAAACAACCAACTCTATTAAAAGATCCCAATACACCCCACTAGTGCCCAATCGAACTTGACGCAAAAGAATGAAATGCTCCTCCAGTCTTGGCTTAAGGGTAAGGCAATCATTTGGCCATAGGTTATATATTGAAAAAACATCCTTCGATGATGATCTTTGTAGACTCGGTTGACTTCTTTGGTTTAGTTTGATCCTTTGATTCGCCAATTGTGCATCAAAATGTTGGATAATGAGTTTGCAAAATGAGCTTCATGTTTTGATCATATGTTGAGTGCAAGTTGATTATCCCACAACTCTTTACATAAATTTTGGCATGTGTTTACTAATGAGCTAGTTATGACCTTAGTAGATGTTCCGTGAGATTTTGAGCTTTTAGAGACTATTTATCAACTTAGTCTCATATTTCTTTCAAGTGTGACTCTTTCTTGACATCATTTCTCTAGCACTTGCTTATATTCTCATTCAAAATCACATTTCGCATATGCATTTGGGCAATATGATTGAGGCATTCTTTGACTTGTTAAACCCAACGGCCAAATAGCCACCTTTGTCGCGTAAACTACCAAATGATCACATGAATTTCTGACAAACTACCATAAGTTTCTTGATTTGCGAGTAGTGATAAATTCCATACAGGATAAGAAATTTGTCACTATACCCGCATGGCCAATCATCTAACAAAATCCCTAAGTGTCCTTCTTTGATCACCTCCTCCTCCCGCCATATCTGTTTAGGTTCTTCTTGCCTTGTGTCTTTGTTCTTCAATCTTTTGCTTCTTCCTCCCCAAGCAGAAAGTCCTCTCGATCTCGGGATTGGGTTTGTATAGAAATGGACTTCACATAAACGGGGAAGATTCCTGGAAGCACTATTACCAACACTACCAATGCAGTCAAACAATAAGAAAACTAAAAAGAATAAAATACTCAGTCACATTTGTAAGACTAACTCAATAGTTAACAAATTGGTCCCTGGCAATGGCGCCAAAAACTTGACCACTCCCCGACAATGGTGCCAAAAACTTGACTACTGCCGGTAAGTGCACGGGTTCGTAGTATAGATAAAATATCATCATCAGGGACCAAAGCAATCTATCGAGTTCTTTCTATCAGAAAATGCTAAGCAACAACTTAATAGAGGATTTGATTCATCAACTTCCAATTAACTAATTCTAAATTCAATCAAGAAGAAAACGTCTAGGGATTTATGCAGTTAAGAAAGGTGATTGGATCAAAATGATTAACATGCACTTTTCTCTAATCAGATAATTTCAAGGAATTATAATCTATCCCAAATTTAGTATATTCTTTCGAAATCAACCAAATTACCTATACTAAGCAAAAGTCATTCTTTCAAACTAATTCGTCTTAATCCAAGTTCAATATTTTCGATTACTCTGTATTTCCTCCCAACATGCAAATCTCTCTGTCGAGTCATCACTGCGCTAAGTTTTATCAAGCAGTCTAATAATCAAACTTCACCTTTCAGTACTTCATTCAATTATTTCAAGTGTGCAGGCAACATTTTGGCCAAAAAATCTACTCATAACATGATATTCACTTGATAAATTGAAATCAAAGGAATTATGAAACAAAAGCACAATTTTATTGATTAAAACATGATCCAACTACACTTTTATAAACTAACAAATCTCTAGACAAGATAAACTACTCACTCATGATTAAAAATTAAACAACTAACCAATGAATCAGCAAAATCTGAGAGGGAAGGGCTTGATAAAGACAACCTTCAACCAAGTCTTCGAACCGCCAATGGAATCGATCTCCAAACTCAAGGTTTCTCACTTACGCAAAAAGTAAACTAGAAATCCTATGAAAAAAGAGTGAAATTTGAGAAGTAAAATGAACTAACTATGCTCTCCTCCGTTTTGGTTGCTGCTGAGGGACGGTCTTATAAAGAAAAGCTTGAAGATTGTTAGCCACGTAGCTGTGGGAAAACGAAGAGGCCATAGTTACACAGTTCACTATGATCCGTGGCAGGCACCATGGTTGGACCATGGTCTTGGCTGGAACCATATTTCTGCCCTTCTCTTGCTCCATGGGCATAACACCTCATGGGCTTCCGTGGGGGTTCAAAATATGTTCAAATGAGCGTCAAATGTTGGGTCAAAATGGTCCATATCCTTGTAAAATGCATAAAACAACCATACCCAAGCATAAATCGAGAATAGGAGTATATACGGTAACTTAAAGCACATAATTCTCCGAAAAATGTAGCAAAATAACTCTAAAATGACGTATGTAATAAGCACTTATCAAACTCCCACATGCTTAAACTATTACTTGTCCCTAAGCAATGCTAAAACCAAGAATATATACAAGCTCCTCAGGATAGACATAGGTAATATTCTAATGGAAAAACTGATCCAAAGGTAGCCCAAAAAGATGCAAAAATCATTTAGCAAATAGAGTAGGGAACGAAATTTTCGAAAACCACTTGATAGACCATAACGTCAAATTTGAATCGATCCCCCCAAATCATCAAATACAATCATTCAACATATGAAGCAAATGGAGCTAGTAAACCGGTAGAACCTCACTATAGCTATGTGGCACTTATCCTTCATGTGTTTAAATATATATATATATATATATATATATATATATATATATATGTCTCTTATTATCTATAGACATATATCTAATGGTCTGTATATATATAAATGTTCCCTCAATTTCATTCAATAGACTCAAATCTGTCATAAGCTTGACAAGCTTCTTAAACTCAGCATCACTAAAATGCAAACACACTAAACAATCATGCGAGCTTTTATAAGATTGTAATGGGGCATGGATGAAGGTAAAAGGGGAATAAATGGTTTGGAATTATGGTGCTAGAAGCTATAGACTAAGAGCTAAATGTTTCCAATGCATCATCCAATGTCCTCTCTAAACCAATATAAATAACAAAATGCATCCCCAATTGAAGAGACAAAGAGTTGAAAGTCATAAAAATTTTACAATCTCAACAAGGCTAACACTTTTTGCATTCTCTTTTTTTTTCTTTTGATTTTTTTTTATTGTCTCTTTTTTTTTTTTTCAAAAGAGCTAGCCAAGGAAAACTCATACAAAACTTTGAATCTTAACTCTTCTCTAAATTTTGCATAAAAGGACGAGGGTTTTCCTTTTATCAATAAAGATCACACATCCCTTCACCAAACAACCAAATCCACTAAAATATCCCAATACGCCTTACTAGTGCCCAGTCAAACTTGATGCAAAAGAATGAAATGCTCCTTTAGTCTTGGCTTAAGAGTTAGATAATCATCTGCCCATAGGCTATATTAGGAGGTTCAAATCAAGAAAAGTGGAAATGAGCTCAAAGGGGCTAGCAAGGGACATATTACGCAACAAAGGTGGCTATTTGGCCATTGGGGTTAACACATCAAAGAATGCCTCAATCATATTGTTTAAATGCATATGCGAAACGTGACCTTCAATGAGAATCTAAGCAAGTTCTAGAGAAATGATGTCAAGGAGGGTTATACAAGAAAGAAACATGAGAGTAATTGATAAATAGTCTCTAAAAGCTCAATATCTCACGGGACATCTACCAAGGTCATAACTAGCTCATTAGTAAGCACATGCCAAAATTCATGTAAAGAGTTATCAACTTGCACTCAAGATATGATCAAAACATGAAGCTCATTTCGCAAACTCATTCTCAAACATTTTTATGCACAATTGGGTCAATCAAAGGACCAAACTAAACCAAAGAAGTCTATCAAGTCTACAAATATCATCATCGGAGGATTTTTTTTTGCGTTTTTTTGGGTTGTTTTTCATGCATGCTCCTAAAATGCAATCTAAAATCCTAGAAAATGCAAAAACAATGAAAAAAAACTAAAATAAAACCAAAAATGCAATCTAAAATGATAAGAAACGGAAAAAAAAAACTAAATATGCTTTTAAAATCAAATGAGATCAAACATCAACTATGAAATTCCAAAAACTATCACAAACAATATATATAATACACAAGCACAACAAACCAAATAAGGCATCAGACGCTAAATATAATGACTAACGCCCCCATGCTTGAATCACACATTGCCTTAAATGTGGGCACATAGTAGTAAAAGGGAAGGGGAGTAGCACAAAGCAATCAGAAAGGAGGTGCGGGAGGAGGATGAGGTGGTTGGCCATAAGAGATATGTCAATCCCACTAAGTCTCTAAACAAGCCCTATAGTCCTAGAAATATTATGTCTGGGTAGCAAGCATCCCACGTAGCTCGTCGTGGCGCTCTCAGACAAAATCACGAAGAGCGGTGTTCTTAGAAGCGACATAAGCTCGAAGGAATACTTGCTCCTCCTGAATGGACCTAAGGGTGGCTTGTAGGTCGGTATAGTCAGTAGGTGGTGGTTGGGAGGAAGACCTGCTTGACTAGAATGAGGGGGTAGAGGGTGGGGTGCGGGTTGAACAACGTCGGCATCACCAAGTACCTAATAAAGGTTAGCCTGGTGAAGTATGGTGGTGCGATCGACATTGGGAAGCGGCAAAAATTGATCCCCAAGGTAAATCTAAGATAAATGCCCAGCCTTAACTTTACAAAAGTTCATGATCTCAAAGGTGGCTTGATGAAGCCACTCAGACCCAGAGACTCCATCCTGAGGGTTGGGCTCAATACCCAAAAATCTATCAATAGTAGTCACAATAGCACCTATAGCTGTCCTACCCTTAGTGCTAACTGTGGCACTACACAATTGCCTGGCCAAAAACAGACCGGGATCAAGCTGGACAACGTCAAGTATATAGGACAAGAAGTACAACAGATAATCTTGAGACATTCACACCATTATCCTGAGCAAAGAAACAACAAGCTAGGATACGCTAAGCTACCCTAATACAATGGTTCCTAATATGTGTGCACTTGGATGAACTAGTGTTGTACATAGCACTCCCTGAAAGCTCGCCCCAAAACGTGTTTGGGTTGAATTTGCGAGGGACTTGTCGGTTCAGTAAATCCATACTAGGTGGAAAATCGAATATACTGTTAAAAGTACCTAAGTTGAACTTGTATAATTGTCCTCGCAAATATAATGAAATATACTCGGCTTGACATTTGAGTCCCTCTAGTGACCTCAACGTGGATTGTACCCAGGAATTCTACGGTCAGGTCCTGGTATGTATGCACTTTTATTTCTATGAAGGGGCCTATACCACCCCGTGGAAACAACCACCGAATGTCATCCAACATCCTAAGCGTGCTAACAATTCCTTAACATAATATCAGGTTGCCACAACCATGCGTAAATTCAAACAGTTATATCTAGTGACATCATTGAGGTTAGTTAAACCGAGATGGTGAGGAATGTTGCCTTGACCTCGCGGATTGGTGGAAGTTCGGGAAGTCCGTTGAGGCTGGGATGGTGCTTGACTTCATAATCCAACCTCCTTAACACTCCTTTGTCTTTTTGCAGGTATCATTGTTGCAAAATAGAACAAAAAATGAAATTAAAACCTAAATAATATAATTTACAGAAGAAAAAGGAAGAATTTAACTAACAAGAAGAAGAAATAGAGAGAGAAGAAGGTGGTTATGGTGGACAAGTGAACGTGAGGTGAGTTTGAAGAAAAAGAAGAGGAAAGAGATGAAATTTCTGTAAGAAAGAGAACGATTAAGTGAAAAGGAAGGATTTTGGTTGAAAATGGGGTAAAATGAGAAGAAACGCAGGAGGATTGATGGTCTGGTAATGGTGGGTTTAGAGAGAGAAAGAGAGAGGTAGAGAGAAAAGGAGTCCAGGAAGAAAATGAAATGTGGGGAAAATGGGGGGTCACCACGGTCAAAACCATTGACCGCGGCCCGTAGCAGGTCACCATGGTCCATGATAGTGGCCACGGGCTGACCGTAGTGTCTGCTGACACCACTATTTTTTTGAATTTTTGGTTTGGCACCCCATAGCCCGCAGTGCTAGCCTGCTAGCTGTGGTGCCAAACATTCTATTTGATATATATTTTTTCTTTTCCCTCTTTTTTTTTAAGTCTCTTTTTTTTTTTTTACTCTTTATTCTATTCTTATCATTTTCTCTCTTTTTTTTGTTTGTGTCTCTCTTTTCTTATATATATATATATATATATATATATA
>JAKOGI010002151.1:0-137720 GCA_029747015.1 Carnegiea gigantea
TTGTCATGAATTAAAAGCACACTAGCCTTCGATAATTGCTTCCCCGACAAGATTCAAGACTACTATCGTCTAGATTGACCAAAACCGAGCCTGGAGTAGCGACCTACGCCACTAAGGCGGTGGCATGTGGGCCTCACGCGCTTCCAAGACGATGGATTTCAAAGTTTTCTCACCGATGATGCGTACATCGATGGGTTGAGGGGTTGAGGAGGAAGAAGAAAGCCGAAAATGGACTTCGTCGGCGGCGCATGACATGCACACGCCACCCCTCTCCTTGGTGGTTCTGATGGGTAAGTCGTCCGACTTTATGAAATCGTCTTCTTGCCTTTCTCAATTCATTGTTTTTTTTTTTTTTATGGGTTCGTGGAGGCCATCGGTTTGGCCACCAAGGCCTCGACTGAGCACTTTCTGCCATAGCCACAAAGGCATAGGCGAAGTTTGGTTGGTTGGGGAAGACAAGTCCGATTAGATTTAGAGTCATGGGTGAGTCCTAGTAAGGAAAACAGGGGTTCCTGGTCAGGAGGAAAAACAATTAGGCAAGTCATACTTAGCAGATTATGATATTGAAAAAAACATACTTTCATGAATCAAAACGGCCTAATTTGTTCAGTCGAGATGAACACATCATCACACTGATAATTAGAACAATCCAGTTTGTGTAACTACAAAATTAATCACATAAGCAAATTATTCGAGTCAAGTAGGGCTAATAGATTATACCTTAAGCATAATTCGGGCATAGAACGAACTAATCGTATGTTTAGGCATGATGGATCAATTTGGGGTCAAAACCGAGCAACAATGGCTCTAATACCAATGTTGGGAAATTAAGAGCATAATTTAAAGATGCGGAAGTGTAGGAATCTGCTGCTCAGGAATCGCCGACGAATATGGTTGAAACAGGTTAACGGTGGCTGCTAGAGTCACCGTATAACATCACAACCCCAATCCAATCCCTAGTGATGATAGGATTAACGTAAAACAGAGTAGAGAGAGGCAGAGAGGGAATAATGTTTTTCAGCAGCTTGTTAAACGCATAACCAGCTCTTTTAAATCATTACCAAGATTTGTAACTGATTTGTACTTATTATAAACGATTAATACATAATTAATCATGCATTCAATGTGGGCATCAATATGACCGTTACACTCGGTCAACAGGAAAGATTTCTAATGGTTTTAACCCAAGTAGAGTGTTAAGCTTTTTCAACTTTCATGCTGTATTCCACTAACTAGTGGTCTTCGAATCGCATTTATGTTTACCGTGGTTAGTGAATTGGTTATTAAACTGGTATTCAAGTTTCATAAATTTAAGCAAGATTATTACCTTCTATGGTTGAATTACTTGGTAAGTCCTTTCTTTGCACCTAATCCTCCAGTTTGTGGCCTATTAATTAACTTTCAGTCTTCAATAGTTAGAACTCTAAAACATCATATTTCTTCACAATTAGCTTGATGCTTGTCTCTCAATTACTTCACAGTGTTAGGATTCTCTTTGGATTAAAACTTAAATTTCTTAACATTTCAAAATTCTTTTAGATAATTGCTATTCATGTCAAATCACCTGTGCCTGTTGTTGTGAATTTAATCATCTTTCTTTGAAACTCCTATTTTTGGTGAAGAGATTTGTTGCATCTCTCTGAGGAATCTGTAAGAATAGTCACACCCAGGTTGGTTCTCCAGTTTTTCCCTATTCTAATTTTGTTAGTGTACTTAAATGTCTTAGACGTAAGCTACTAAATGTTTGGTGGAATTTTTACTATGATGCTAATTCAGTGTTAGGGGCTTTTATTAGTTCTTGTGTTAATTTGCAAATAAACCTTACTGTGGTCATGAGTTTCAGACGTTTAATGTAAAGCTAATTTGAATGTTGGGAGTCAATGTTTTCTGCTCTCGTTGGTCATCTCATTGTATATATACACAAATATTAGGTTACATAATGTCTAGGTTTTTGATGTTTACAAAAATAGAACCCTAAATATGTATAGCTACCTAATTTCAACAAATACAATATGCCTTAAATAGGGAAAGTATCTCAATAAATCAGCAGAATATCCTAATACTCCCCCTCAAGTTGGAGCGTGGAGGTCGGAAACGCCCAACTTGCCAGGTAAGTAACGGAACGAACGCTGCCCCAAGGCTTTGGTAAAAAGATCGGCAAGTTGCTCCTTGGTAGAGACGTACCGAGTGATGACCTCCCCAGATAGTATCTGTTCCTGATGAAGTGACAATCAATCTCTACGTGTTTGGTACGTTCATGAAACACCGGATTGGCCACAATATGCAATGCAGCTTGGTTATCACAATATAGTTGAGCAGAAAGAACGGGAACATGAAGAGAGTGAAGTAAGTTGCGTAACCATATAGCTTCACTAGTGGCGTTAGCCATGGCTCGATATTCAGCTTCTGCAGATGACCGAGACACTGTGGATTGCTTTTTGGTTTTCCAAGAGATAGGAGTAGAACCGAGTAGGATAAAATAGCCAGTAATAGAGCGGCGAGTCATAGGATACCTAACCCAGTCAGAATCACAATAGACATGAAGATGAAGGTCATTCGAGGAAGGCGATAAGATCCCTTGCCCGGGAGAAGACTTGAGATAACGAAGGAGACACATGGCAGCATCCCAATGACCTTGTCGAGGATCTTGCATAAACTGACTCAGAATATGGACATGATAGGTGATTTCTGGTCGGGTGATCATGAGATAAATAAGACGTCCAATCAATCGTCGATATTGACCACGAGTAGAGATAGGGTCTCCTGAGTCTAAGGAAAGCTTATGTTGTTGTTCTATTGGGAACAAACTGCGCTTAGACCCTAGCATTCCTGTCTCTGTGAGAATGTCCAGAGTATATCTCCGCTGACACAAAAATAACCCAGCGGGCGATCGAGCCACCTCGATGCCAAGAAAATACTTCAAGGGACCCAAATCCTTCAATTTGAAACACCGATGTAAGTAGTTTTTGAAGGCAATGCAGTGTTGAGCGTTATCCCCGGTATGGACGAGATCATCCACATAAATAAGAATGGCAAGAAAGACTGCCTTGTGGTCAAAAGTAAATAGAGAATGATCAAATGGAGATTGGTGAAAGCCATAGTCACGCAATGCGGATGCGAGTTTGGAGAACCACTGTCGGGGCGCTTGTCGAAGACCATATAAAGATTTCTTGAGTTTACACACCATATGGGGCTGAGTAGTATGAAATCTGGGTGGAAGCTTCATATAGATGTCCTCATGGAGATCGCCATGAAGAAAAGCATTATGCATGTCCATCTGATGGACACTCCAACCTTTAGCTACTGCAGGAGTGAGCAAATGCAGATTATGACCATTTTAGCTACAGGTGCGAAGGTTTCGTGATAATGCTCCCCTTCTACTTGATGATTGCCCAGAATTACGAGACAGGCTTTGAAGCGTTCGACAGACCCATCTGCGTGGTATTTGATTTTGTAAACCCACTTACATCCAAGGGCCTTTTACCTGGGGAAGTGGGCGTAGGTCCCAAGTATGATTTGCCTCAAGAGCAGATATTTTATTCGCCATGGCCTCACACCACCGAGAATCCTTAACTGCATCAGAAAAATGTTGAGGCTCATCACCCGAGGTGATGGCCGCTAGGTAGGCACGATGAGAAGATGAAAACTTATCATATGAGATAAAATGAGACAGAGGATGGGATATACCTGAAGAGACATCATGGAGCGGGAAGGAGCCGGGGGTGTTGGATTCAATGGCATGGCAGACATAGTTACAAAGATATGAAGGGGGGACGATGATCCCTTTGCGGACGAGATGAGACAGGCGGCTTCCCCTGTCTAACAACTTCCTCAGTACGGGGACTAGCCTCATATTCTAGAGCCGCGAGCTCTACTAATGAAGAGTCTGGCGAAATAGATGAGTCAAGGACCGTTGGGTTCACAGCAAAAGGCTCGGTGTGAGGATAACTAATGGGAGGAGAAGTGCTAGTGGGTTGCGGATAAGAGGGGATAGGAAAACTAGTGGAAAATGGACCAAGGGTCGACTCAGGCTCAGTGTTGCACCTAAGTGTAAGGGGTTGATTTTGAGGAAGAGAGAGGGAAGATGGGCTTTGTAGATTTGCTTGGGCAAAAGGGTAAATATGCTCATGAAAAATGACATATCGAGATACAAAAACACGTTGACTATCAAGATCATATACATGCCACCCTTTTTTCCCGTAAGGGTACCCAAGGAAAATACATTGAGTAGCCCGAGCTTCAAACTTGTCCTGAATACAATCATGTGTGTGGACATAACATAAGCACCCAAATACCCTTAAATGTGTATATGAAGGCCTCTTCCCAAATAAAATCTCATAGGGACTCTTTAGTTTATGCAACTTGGTGGGTGTATAATTAATGAGATATGCAGCTGTAAGGACACATTCCCCCCAAAACCGAACAGGTAAGGATGCTTGAAACAAAAGGGCTTGGGCGATATTAAGCAGGTGTCGGTTTTTCCACTCAACGCAGCCATTTTGTTGAGGTGTATCAACACATGAGGTTTCATGAAGTATTCCCCCTTTAAAGAAATATTCTTGTAATTTTCCTCTGGTAAACTCTGTGCCATTATCACTCCTCACCCTTTGAACATGTGTCCCAAATTATGTTTTGACCATGCAGCAGAATTGTACAATACGATCATACGTTTCTGCTTTGTCTCTAAGCAAGTAAACCCAAGTAGCACGACTAAAATCATCAACGATGCACAAAACATAATGACAACCAGATAAGGACGGGGTGTGATATTTCCCCTACAAGTCACAATGTGTCAAATCAAAAGGTTTACTTGCTTTAGTTTCACTCAAAGTAAAAGCTATTTCTTGTCTGTTTTGCCCTATGGCACACATCACAGTAATCCATAAACTCTTTATTCAACTTAAAATCACACATCTTAGATAAAGAAACTAAACTACCATACAAGGGGTGCCCCAAACGCTGATGCCACAATACAGGATCTACTCTCTTAGTTGCTATAAATGCTAATTTACCATGCATATTCTTCAAATAATACACCTCATTTCTCATATCACATGCTCCAATCAGTGTCTTTGAGGTAATGTCCTGTATAACACAAAAATCAGGTCCGTAAAAAACAACTCAATTTTCATCTTGTGCCAATTTCTGAGCTGAAACAATGTTGTCTTTAAATGTTGGAATGTATAGCACATCTCTTAGCCGTATCTCGAGGCCGAGTTTAACCATACCAGCCTGCTCAACTTTTACCTATCGTCCGTCAGGTTGTGAAATAATAATAGGTACTAAAAGGTTAAAAACATTGGTGAGTGCCGTAAAATTCGACGTCATGTGATGAGAGGCACCCGAATCTAGGACCCATTGCAAAGGGGACAAATGAAAACACTTACCACACATTTTTCCTTCCTTTTCTTGATTTTGCCTTTCTTTAAAGAGGGTAAATAATCCATCTACCTGAGAAGCAGTGAACCCAGCAAACCCTATGTTTGTATTCGGCCCCTGCGTCTTCTCTCCTCCATTGCTCTGCCCAAAATTCTCCACTCCTTGGCCTCTGACCCCCAGATCGAGCCCCCCAGTTGTGAGATTCGAGCTGCCGCTGCTATAGGAGCCTCCTCCAGTTCCGTCCATCGTCATCCCGCCGCCTGACTCTGTTCCTTGAAGCTTGTCAGCAGTTCCCCAATTCCTGGTGTTCGACGATCGACCCGAGCCACCTCCATAGATGTCGGTTCCTGACTCACCACCATAGCCAACTCCTGAAGCTCGTCAATTTGAGCGCTGAGTGCCCCAATTCACAGGGTGCTCGTTTAGCTCGTAGCACTGGTGTCGTTCATGTCCCAGCTTCTGGCAGTGTAAGCACTTGGGTCGGTTTTGACTTGCCCGATTGTGCTGCGTGGCTTTAAAGACCGCTCCTTCCGAGACGGATCTCAGCTTGGTGAATTGGGTTAATTGTAATTGTCGCTCCTAATGCACGATCACAGCATATGCCTTGTTCAGGCTTGGCAATGGGTCTTGTAACAGAATATTGGATCTCACTGTATTGACTTCATGTGGCCGAGTCCCATCAAAAATTGGTGCACTCTTTCTTGTCCAAGCATGGAAGCCATTGCCTTCCCATACTTGCATTCACATGTACAGGCTGGCAGCATCTGGTAAGTCCCAGGTTCATCCCAAAGCGATTTTAATTTTGTAAAGCATTCAGTCACTGAGAGTTTGTCCTGTCCAAGCAAGGATAACTCCCTTTTTAGTTGATGAACACGAATAGCATTGGCCTGTGAGTATCTCCCCTCAAGATCAATCCAAATTGTCCTGGCAGTGTTGGCGTATGCAACTGAGCCGTGTAGACTTTTGTCTGTCACGTTGTAAAGCCAGGCAGTGACCATTGAATCGCACTTCTCCCAGGCATGGATCTCTAGGGCTATGATAGCAGGTTTTGTTAGAGTTTCATCCACAAATCCAAGCTTGGTCTTAGATTTGAGGGCATTGCTTATCAATTGCCACCAATTCCTGTAATTATCCCCGTTGAGAATCACAGGACCGATGGTGTATCCGGGATGGTTAGAATTATTGAGATAATATGGAGACTGTGGGTCATTGTAGCTAAGAGCAATTTGTTTTTCTTAATTCTCTGCCATTGATGAGTGCAGGGAGATTTAAAGTACTGCCTTTTGTTACAAAGGCTCTGATACCATGTAAAGCTAATTTGAATGTTGGGAGTCAATGTTTTCTGCTCCCCTTGGTCATCTCATTGTATATATACACAAATATTAGGTTACATATGTCAAGGTTTTCGATGTTTACAAAAATAGAGCCCTAAATATGTACAGCTACCTAATTTCAGCAAATACCATATGCCTTAAATAGGGAAAGTATCCCAATAAGTCAGCAGAATATCCTAATATTTGACGTGTTTACCTCTCTTTATCAAGAAAGGAAGTCACTTTGTATGTCCTTCCTCATAAGCTTTGTTTTTACAACCAGGATGATTTATTAAGGCCGATCTTGTTAGTCTCGTAGTCATCTTCTCTCCCTCGTTTCAGAAGGACCATATTTTGGTTGGTTGTTTAGAATTATTGGGATGGGATTTGAGATGCTTGTGTTTGGGGAGGGGGAAGCCAAGCCGTCGTCTAATAGTCAATTTTGTCACTATGTTTCTTTGTTAGTGCCATTTAGACCTGATAAATGAGTCATTCATTTAGTTTAGGTATAGGTCGGTTTAAGTTTGGATCGAGTCATGTTTTAGGTTAAATGACATTTCAGGTCGATTCGGTTTGGGTTGGGTGAACTTCAGCTCGGGTTGACTTCAGATCAACTGATTTTTAGTCCAATAATATTGTGCAAAAATTAGCAACTTTGTAGAAAATTTTGGGTCAGGTATGGTATGGGTTCAGGTCAATTTGGATTTTGGGTCTACTTTTAGGTGAGCTATTTTGGATGTCGGGTCAGGTATAGGTCCAGGTCATTCGTTTTAGGTTTCAGATCTCGGGTAAGTTTTGCCAGGTTTAGTGTCATTATACTCGTAGATTGATTTGTAAGATCGTCACTATGTTTTGTCCAGATCCATGTTGTATTTCGATTTGCCAGGTTTTTTGGGGAGTATTTTTCCGAGCAGGAAAATAAAGGTTTCGTCCTAATTCTATTGGATTTTGGGATCTATGAACAGCACCCAATTTAAAAAATGTATTTACATGCAAGGCTTTAGCCTGTTCGAATCTTGAGCTACTGTTGTTGTATTCAGTTTGGCTGCACCTTGAGCTGGTTTTTTTAGTTATGATAGACTATTTATGTTTTTATGAGCTACTTTAAATGTTGTATGGGTTTTCAATTGATATGCTCATAGTAGTTAGCATTACATCTTGTGATGGCTTTGATTTATAGTGCATTTGTAGGTGCAGTAAACAAGGGCAACAAGTCGTACCTGCCAAGAATACTAAGCAATTTAGTAGAATATTACTGTACCTAATCATTTTTGCTACTTTCTGTCATGAATCATAACAATTTGTATTTAGGTTTTACCATTTCTGAGAAATGCATATTTTGTCATGCAACTAATCATTCTAGTGAGTGGACTAATATTTATATGCTAATTCAAAGATCACACATCCGCCCATCCTTTAGATCAATCAACGCATATACTAAAATACTTCCTTCTAAATTAATTATGTGAAAGTTGTTTATTGGAATGTGCAAAGTGAACAAAAACCTTAACTTTCAACTTGAAGTGGGATTCATCAAGTGGACAATCAATCTCGATATTTTCTTTTTCCTTGAAACTATGGTTAACCAACAGAACATGGAGTTGATAATGAAAAGTTCAGGTTTTAATTCCTTGATACAATTCTGGTAATCATATTGGAGGCATTTGGGGTCTTTGGAATTTGGACAATGTTGATATCAACATTGTTACTAAAGAAAATAGAGCAATTTGCTGCTCTACTTATGACAAATGTAATGACAAATAATGTGTTATTTAACTTGTTTATCTTCTGACACAGGAGCATGAAAAAAATATTTTTTGGCAACTTTTAAAAAGTCATAGCAATATGTCAAATTACTATGGTGCATCATGGGTGATCTAAATGAAATGTTACACCAATCTCATAAAATTGGGGGAGTTCCTTTGAACGTTGCAAACACACACAAACTAACAAAATTTCTTTCATATAGTAAAGGCATTGATGCTAATGTATAAGGTTGGATTCACTACAAGAAAAAGATCAAATAAAGATGGAATCAGCGACGAAAAATAGTTAATCAGCGATGGAATTTTCACGTCAACGACGGAATTGACGACGGAATTAGATTGTTGGATTTTCGCTCGTCGCTGAGTACCTAGTGACGGAATTTTGAAATTCCGTCGTCATAGGTGACGGATTCAGCGACAGAAGTTGCGACATACTTTTTTTAGCGGGGGAAATTGGCGGGGCAGGGGTGGCGACGGAATTGAAAATTCATCGCCATCAGCGACGGAATCAGTGACGGAAATTCCGTCGCTGATGGCGACGAATTTTCAGTTCCGTCCCCACCCTTGCCCAAAAAAAATTACGATCTGTCGCGATTCCGTCGCTAGGTTTCTCATATTTTTTTAAATAATAATGTTTGTTTTTGATCGTATCCCTTAGTACATACATTTCAATCCTTGCAAGAAATTTACAAGATCTTCGCACTTAATCAACATCCAATGGCTTCGAATAGGATTTCATTCGAAGCGTTCTCAACAACTTCAAGCCACACAAAGGTGGAATATCACATCTAACGCAACACTTCCAACCAAAGGTTTTCAATTCACAAACCACAAGTTTCAAACAAAGTCTGTACATATCACAAACCACAAATCCAAACAAACCAGAAGTACTTGCCAGTAATTGAGAATGAAGTTATATGTTTGCAAAAGAGGAAGAAGCAAGCGCCAAATGGGAGGAAAATTAAATAAGCATCAAGGGGAGGGGAGTGACATAAGCACAAGAGGGAGGGGAAATAAGCAGCAAGAGATGTACTTCGTAAAGAACCACGCAGAAGAACCACCAATTGAAGGAAACTGCAACCAACTCAATCACCAAGGTGAAGATCATCCTTATCCTAATCCTCATCCTCATCCTCTTCCTCAGCCTCTTCCTCATTGTGTTGCAAGTGATAAGTAAATGGCGGCTGAGATCCCGAGCCAGACACCTGTTGCATTTGAAAGAAAGCTTAGAGGCGCTAATCGATGCTCTTTATTTGTTGGCTCAGTTGTTGGTTGCTTTGGGTGAGCAATTTGTTGGATTCCTCTAGTTGCTTACATTTCTCCATAAGCAACCAGTAGCTTTCAACTTGTGAAGTTAGCTCACCCCCCAAATTGATCACTATACCTCTTAAGTCATAGAGCTCTTGTTGCGATGGCGTAGAACCGGTACCTGCTGACAGGTATTTCAGTGAAGTACACATTAGTATTACAATTAAGAAAACTCAATATATAACCATATTCGTTGAAACTTTAATGTGAAAACTGTACCGGATCTTTGAGTGGGACTGAAGTAACCGGATTCCCTAATGTTGACAGCCTCATCACCAACGCCATAAATATGACCCTTCTTGTTCTTGAACATCTTCACCCATAACTCATTTAGGTTTAGAAATGGCTGGTTTGGATTTGGAGAAGTGCCATCCCTAATCCCTTAAGAGTTGATGACATTTTGAAAATCACGTTCAAAGGACTCCTACAATACCACAATATGCGCACGAAATCATGTGCACTATAATAACTGAAAATAAAGTATACAAGTTTATGGTGAACTATCATTAAAGATTGAGAATAGCTAATTGCTTATATATGTTTGTTGTGATTTTTTGTCAACCCAAGGGGCATCTTCTTTGCCATGGAGTTTGTGAGTGCGACTGAATAATTCAACAATGGTGGGCTCCGTCTCAAGTTGTTCCCTCTATGTGCATGCCAGAAAGAATGATGTCAAGCACAATATAAAATACAGTGTTAAACTTAAACAAATACATAGCAAACATTAATTCATTTACCAGACGCCACCTATGCTCATGCATAGTGATCGAGCCACAGGTGTGGAGAGATGGGCCACTACTTTCTAGAGTTCCCGGTCGGTTCCTCTGGGCTGTTTCATGCAATTTCTTGTAATGTTTATTTGCCCAATACTATTGGAGTCCCTCCCATTGGGCATCACCGAGTCGAACAGGCTTCTTGTTATGCTTCCTTCCTTTGCCAAAGAAGTCTCTCAAACATGCATTGCCTCGGTTTTTAAAATTCCTTCTTATATGGTTCTCATGGACCGAGTCCCAAGTAAACCACTTCTGTAATTATGAAAACAAAAAACACATCAAATAATACAGTAGTAATTTATCACGTTCACAGAAATTGTTAATACGAAGTCACCGTAGTTACCTTGAACTCTCCAAACCACAAATCTTGTACTGGTTTGGGCACTTTGCTCTAACTAGGGTAAGCTCCATCAAATTTGCTTTGAAATATGAGCGAAATCCTACTAACAGCACCATCATTGGGGAGAAACCTAATTGAACATAATACATCAAATTGATTACTTGTTAAGCAAAATTCATGTAGTACTTCATAAGATATAATAAATGAAGACTTACCCATTACCGTCTGGCTTAATCCAAGTCTTAGCTCAAGTGCTCCCATGACTGGATTGTGCTTCACTTTTACTATTTGCAATGTTGTCTTGGGATTGGTTTGTGTTAGGGTGAGTGGGTTGGGGAGTATACTGTACAGTGTGAACAATATGGGGGTTTGGAGGAATGTTATAGGCAAATTGGCCGTACATGGTGCTTTGGTTGGGAATGTATGAGATTTGATGATGGAAAACCCCAAATGGTGGAGGCAGTGGTCCTAAAATACCTGGTATGTAAACAGCCATTGTGGCTCCTGGCTGCACTGGTACATGAGGTACCTGGGGGGAAGATGGATCAATATCCATTGCGGTCGGGTCCACAGCAGAGCTCCTACGCCCTCATCCTCTAGCTCGAGGAGAGGACTTATCTCGACGAGAACTGGAATCCATGCCTGAAATAGGTGACAACAAAGCTAAGTACAAATATATAATGATTGCATATATAAACCATTTACTCATACATCATAACAGGTATATAGGTTACACATATTTTGCAAAACTCATTCATACAATATAAGTAAAGTCACAGCTAATTGTTTGACATACAAAGTACTCAAATACATAAGACTTCATAACCACTCATTCATTTGCATTCTCGTCATCATCATTGTCATCATCATCATCATTATACAAATGTAAATTTTCTTCAGCTTCATCTGTTTTATTACCGTCATCCCACTCCCTCTCTTCATCACCCTAATCATTCTCTACCTCATCTATCTTGTCATTATCCTGAATGAATGAATACCCTATTTCATCATTAATCTCTTCCTATGGTGCACTTTTATCCATTAATGATATAGGGATGGCATCATTCACAGGTTCGACGATAGTCCTCATGTTCGTTTGTTGGTACGCAGTAGGTAGAGTGTACTACTGATCCACTCTCACCCTTGGTTTGGTTGGTATAACAACAAGCCAATTACCCTTATCCCTTGAGCGATCTGCATGTGGCATGAAGTATACTTGTGATGCGGTGTTTGGGAAGATAAATGGGTCATACTTTCGGTACCTCCTTGTACAGTGGACGTCAATAAGGTTGCTTAGTTTATGAGATCATGTCCCAGGATTCAATGTGGGATCGAACCATTCACAACTAAAGAGCATACATTGTTTAAGTGGTTTGCCTACGTACTCAATTTGGATAATATCCTTTAGTATACCGTAATAATCATTCTCAATATCGCCTTCCACAGTGCCATAAACACCAACACCAACACCAACACCAACACCATAACTATATGTTCTCTTCCCAATGCTTCGAGCTTCTGTGTGAAATTTGAATCCATTTACTCTATATACCATCCATGTTGACACATACCTCTTTGGCTTCACAGCCAATTGGCTCAAGTAGCACATAACATGTGGTTTTAATTAATACAATGCAGCTAATTAACTGTTATGTTAAATTATGAATAAATGAGGTATAATACTTGGATTCTGACTAAATGAATCTGCGAAATGAGTTTTGATGATAGTGTCGACATCTGCATCGCTGACATTGGGATGTGCGGTTATGACTTGTTCTGTGAAAATTCTATCACATTTTATGAAGCTTATTAATATACTTGCGCTCTGAATGATAAACTCAATTGGAAGTGAAAATACCACTCACCTTATATAAGGTTTAACTTCATCACAATTTAACAGCATGTGAAGATGGGCAGCAACATATTCAGCATCTGTAAGACACCTTGATCTTTTCCTACCAATAGCGGTCCCTTGCAGTGCAAGCACAGACAGAGTTGGAAAATGATTAATATGTTGATCGTCATCCTCATTTCTCCTGCACTTGGTGCTCATGGAGGGTACATTAGAGCCAAAGTAATAGGAGGCGAAGAATGTCCTCTCTGCCTCTAGGTATGCTTCTGTGATTGAACCTTCAGGACATGCTTGTTGCTTTATCTTTTGCTTCAATCGGCCAAAGAACCTACCAAATTCACAATTGCTTTCACTTCTAAGTGATTCCACATAAAAGAATTCATATAAGGTTTCATCGATTATAGTATAATTTACCTCTCAAATGGATACATCCATCGGTATTGTACTGGACCACCTAGTTGAGCCTCTTCTGTCAAATGCATTGGCAGGTGCTCCAGTACATTGAAAAAGCCAGGAGGGAAAATAGTCTCTAACTTACACAAAGTGATGGCAATGTTGCGATGCAGTTTCTCAAGCATATCCTCCTGTAATGTTGTTGAGCATAAGTTCTTAAAGAACTGGCTTATCTCAATAAGAGGTTTCAACATATCATCTGAGAGCGCACCAAATGCAATTAGTAAAAGAGTCTCCATGAACACATGACAATCATGACTTTTCATGTTGTTAAACTTAGCCTCGTTAAGGTCCACGATATTCCTCAAATTAAAGCAATATCCCTCAGGCATGTGAAGCTCGATCACCCATTCACACAACTCTCTTCGTTTATCCATAGGAAGTACAAACTTCGCTTTTGGTTTAACTGACTTACCACTTGGGCCTGAATGTAAATGTAATTCTAGTCTACCACATATTTTTGCAACATCGATTCTTGATTTGGCATTATCCTTTGTTTTCCCATGAACATCCATAACAGTGTTGATAATGTTCTTGAAGAAGTTCTTTTCAATGTGCATCACATCTAAATTATGGCGGAGCAGTTGGTGTTGCCAATAAGACAACTCCCAGAATATGCTCTTCTTCGTCCAGTTGTGCTCATTTTCCTTAAATCCCGGTATCACAAAGTCACCATTTGTAGTTACCATTAGGTAATCTTCCACCTCGGCATACAATTCTTCCCCAAATAGCCAGCGAGGAGGGCCCACTGTAACAGTTCTGCCTTTCCTAAATGCCGTTCTATTTCTTCTGAACGCATGATTCCTTGGTAAAAAAACACCGATGACAGTCAAACCATGAGAATTTACTCCATTTCTCAATCTCAAAGCCTTTTGCTGTTTCATACATACAGGACATGCCAATTGGCCATTAGTACTCCACCCAGATAACATTCCATATGCGGAAAAATCATTGATGGCCCACATAAGTGCAGCCTTCATCTGAAATGTACGCTCCGTAGAAATATCACAAGTCTCAACTCTAACATCCCATAACTCTTTCAGCTCATTAACAAGAGATTGTAAATATACATCTATCTTGTTCTTGGGATTTTTGGGCCCGGGGATTACACAAGTCAAGAATATAAACGGTGTGGTCATACATATTTCAGGGGGGAGGTTATAAGGTGTAACGACCATCAGCCAAATGGAGTATGATCTTGAAGACAATGTGTAAGGATTAAATCCATCAGTACATAAGCCAAGCCTCACATTTCGAGGCTCTGCAGCAAATTCAGGGTATTTGGTATCGAAATGTTTCCATGCTGCTCCATCTGATGGATGACATAAAATACCGTCCTCACGTCGATGTTCATAATGCCATTTCATATGCTCTGCACTACTTCTTGATGCGTACAGCCTCTGTAGTTGAGGTTTTAATGGCAAGTAATGCATCCTCGAGTATGGCAATGGATTCTGATTCCTTTGTTGTGACCTTTGCCTCTTCCATCTTGAATGCATGCAAAACTTGCACGCATCTAGGTTTGCGTCCTCCTTATAAAATAGTATGCAACCTTTCTGGTAACAATCAATTTGGACCACATCATTACCGAGATCTTTAACAACCTTCTTCGTTTGCCCATAATTATTTGGCACACGGTTGTTAGGGGAACACATCTCTTTCATTAATTGAACAATTTCATTGAAACAATTTTTAGGCATATTATAATCAGATTTAATACTCAACAGTCTCACCGCCGCAGATAGCTCACTGTGGGTAGAGCAACCATCATATAAAGGTTGTTAAGCAGCTTGAACCATATTATAAAATGGTTCTCGGCAAGTGCTTGACCGCTCTTCTCTTACATTTTGATTTGTTAGTATAGCATCATCAACCATGTCCTCCATCCGATCTATGTAGGATTCAGAATAGTCATTATTAATATGACTTGAACCTCTAACTTCGGGAACTTCACTATTTGAATATCCAAAATCATATTGCTGAGGTTCTATTTCCCCATGACTTATCCAAAACCAATACCCTTGCATAAAACCCTTATACATAAGGTGCATTTTGACCTCATCAGGTGTCAAGTATACCCTGTTTCTGCATTTCGTACAAGGACATCTATACTTTTTCCCATTCAGAAACTCTGTCTGTGGATGTGCAAATTGATCGAATTAGTTTACTCCATCCAGAAATTCTTGCGTATAACCACTACGATCAGGCAGTAATCTATTATACATCCACCTACGATGTGGAGGACTATTCATATTCTACTCAAATAACAATAACCACATAAGGCATTTGCTAAGAATTAATTTTTATCAAAATTATAATAATTACATAAATTACGTAATTATATATTATATATGTTTACTTTAAAATTCCCACATGCACCCAAAAAAGAAATTACCAAATCTAAGTATACATTGCATTGGGCGAAATTTTTAAATAAATATGAGTTACAAATTCATACGAACATCACATTTGAACAAAATTATAAACTAAAGCATCTCAATCCACCAACATATCAACTTTCAAGTTCACATCACCAAACCTAAACCCTAAATTGCACTTAGCAAAATCTCTAACCAAATTAGATCAATAACGTCATACGAATACCACATTTGAACAACATTATCAATTAAAACATTTCATTCCATCAACATATGAAATTTCAACTTCAAACTATCAAACCTCAACCCTAAATCGCATTTACTAAATTCTTGCAACGAATTAAAGCAATAACCTCACACAAATAGCACACTTCAACAATATTATCAGTTAAACCATTTCATTCCACCAACATGTCAAACTTTAACTTCAAACTACCAAACCTAAACACTAAATCGCATTTACTCCAATCTTGAATCAAATTAAAGCAATAACCTCACATAAACACCATATTTCAACATAAATGTGAGCTAATTGTGCAATTCTATCAATGCAATACAAAAATTTGTACAAATTACAAGTAGTTTAGTTGAAAAAAAATACCTCAAAGTGCTCCCAAAAACCGGCGGTGGAAGGGGCGGCTGGCAGTGGTCGGCGGCTGGTGGCGGAAAACGGCGGCGAGGGGGCGGGGGACGGCCGGCGGTGGCTTGGTGGGGCGGGGGATGACGTTGAGCTGGGTTCTCGCTCTCGCTCTCTCTCTCTTCGAATGGCAACAAATGAAACCAGACATGTTCTGGTTTCATTTAACTGGGCTGGCGACGGAATGGCGACGGAATTCCCATCGCCAGCCCGGTTTTTAAAAAAAAAAATTCGAATTTTTTTTGGGCGACGGAAATTCCGTCGCCCATTTTTACAAAAAAAAATTTTAAAGTCGCCATATCTGTCATACAATCTGACTTTTTGATAAATTGTTTTTCAGTCGTCATTTCCGTCGCCAAATCTGTCGTTAATTTTTTCCGTCGCTGAATTCCGTTATTAATTTGAACTTTTTTAGTAGTGATTGTAACTTGGAAAAAAAATTATTTCAAGCATAACTTATATACGAAAAACTTGGCTGAATGATACTTAGGGAAGAATGTCTACAACTATTCCATAATTATGTTGTACCTAATGGACCTTTTGCATGCTCAGACCATGGCTATGTGCTATGTAATACAGAACCACCTCAGCCAACAAAAAGAGGTACAAATTTTAAGTATTAGCACTCTTGGGCTCAGTACCAAGATACACACAGCATGGTGAAAAGAATTGGAAAATTTTTATACGAGGTACCCTATTCTACTGAGTAACATAGAAACTGAAAATGGTCAAACTCAATCTCAAAGCCTGTAGTGACCACACTTTTGGAAACATTAAGCATAAATTAGAGAGGAATACCGACAAAGTACTTCAACTTAAGGGTAAGCTTGTTCTTAATCCTAATAGTGTTCGACTTAATAAGTTTATTTAAAAAATCTGAAATAATTAGTAATATTGGGGGAAAATAGACAGTGAATAGTTAATGGGAATAGAAATTCCCAAATGATGCAAATATAAAAAGTACATAGCAAAATTATCAATGTTAAAGACAATGCTGGAGTTTGGACTGATGATATTAATTAGATTTAGAGCATGTTTATACATGATTTCACGGCATCAATCATCACTGATAATTCAACAACTATTGATATTGATTTACCCTAGGGCGTGACGACAGGAGATAACCACTATTTAGGATAAAGAAATTAATGATACCATCTTCCAGATGGATAAGTATAAAGCCCTAAGACCGAATGATTTTAGAGCAACTTTTTTGTAAGACTATTGGCGCATTATTTAAAAAGATCTATGCGAGGTGATCAAATCTTTCTTCCATGAAGGAATACTACTCAAATAGATCAATCACACTATTATTACACTTATTCCGAAAATGAATAATCCGACAACCACAAGCCAATTTCGATCAACTAGCCTATGCAGTACCATTTACAAGATGTTTTTCTAAAATTTTAATCAATAGAATGTGACCCATCATAGAAAATTTATTGAACCCATTCAAAATGCATTTGTGCCAAACAACTCCATCCATAATAATATTCTTCTTACACATGAGATCATGAACAAATTCAAG
This sequence comes from Carnegiea gigantea, assembly GCA_029747015.1. Taxonomy (NCBI): domain Eukaryota; kingdom Viridiplantae; phylum Streptophyta; class Magnoliopsida; order Caryophyllales; family Cactaceae; genus Carnegiea; species Carnegiea gigantea. The sequence goes on from JAKOGI010002151.1 coordinate 17,731, forward strand.
AATCCCAAAGCCAAAAAGTCTTAGGTGGCTCTTGAGCTCAATATAGGAAAACTTATGATAGAGTAGAATGGAATTTTCTTTTCCAAGCACTCAAATGATTAGGATTTCATCACAAGTGTATTGACTGGATGTAAGAATGTATTACAATGGTTCCATACTCTATCATTATTAATGATGACGTATATGGCTTTCTTAAAAGATGAAGATGAATCCGACAAAGAGATTCTCTATCGCCACACCTATATCTCTCACCACACCTATTCATTATATATGTCGAAATTGTCACTAGAAAGCTACGGGAGGAATAATAAAGAAAGAAAAGCGGTAATGATTTTAGAATTTTTCCAAGATCAACTGGTAATCTCATGTCTGCTATTTGTAGATGACAATTTGCTCTTTTGTAGAATAGATCTAGAGTCCTGTCAATAACTTAACACTAGCCTTGAGAATTTCTGTAGGTATTCTAGACAACTTATAAACTTTTATGATTTGATCCTAATTTTTTTTTGAGTAATTTTTGAGGTGAATAGGGTGAAAAATTTGTTGCCATATGGACAGTATTGAAATCGAGTCACTAATTATTTTAGCCCAAATCTAACCTAAGAAAAGCAACAAATGTGACTAAACGTGATTAATTGAACTACTAACTCACTAATCCTAATCTAAATATAATTAATTAAACTAATCTAAAACAAAGTATAATTAACAGAATCAATACAAATCATCATTGCACTAATAATGAACTAACAAAGCATCTAATTTAACTAGGACAACATTAAATTTACTAGCTAAGAGAAGAAAGAACAAGGAAAGTACCTCAAAAGCTCAAACATCCGACAATAGAGGTCATTGCTCCATCCGACAATAGAGGAAAGTACCGCAACAGGATAAATTTTTGGCTTGTTTCCATTTATTAAATACGAATCTACCCTAACTAAATCTAATCTACTCCTTAGGTATCCAATAGTTCAAACTTGCAAAAATGGACTTTGAAACCTTTAGGGAAGGGTTAGGGAGATTAAGGGTAGAGAAGAGAGGGAAGATGAGATTAAAAAGCCAAATCATAAAATTCAAAGCATAAATTGACCCCAATGCTAGCAAGTGAAAGCACTAAACCAAGAACAAAAACCAAAGAAAATAAATATAAAATTACAATATGAAGATTGTAAAGAAGTCAGAGAAAGTCGAGAAAGCACTAAATTATTAACTTAAATGCATAAACAACTTTATTGTGGCTATAAATCAGGCTAACACTAGGCTAAACTTCTTTAAAATCCTAGGCTAAATCTAAAAGTCTTACTTCACTGTACAAATGGAGGAAGAGAATTTACATACACACCAAGCCTGTGAAATTGGCAAGGTCGCACCATGTGGCGTGGGTAAAACTTGCCAAATCTCTAGAATGCAACAACAAAAATAGGGCAGGAATAAGGGTGGCATGGGCAACCTGTGCCAACTCCCTATCTTATTTTTCTTCCTTCTTTGTCTTCAATTTTTGTGCTGTTAACCCCTGAATGCTTCATGGTTATCCCCGGTTGGTCTTTAGAGTTAACATGGGTTAATGTGCCTGACTTTCCACATGTTTTGCATGCACTATTTGAACTTTTAAACAATTCTCTTTATTGCCTACAAAATCAACAAAACACTATTAAATAACCTAATCCACCCATTATTGTGAGCTAAATCTAGGTAGAATGAGGTATAAATCTACACAAATGAGCATGAACTCTTTTTCTAACCATGCAATAATGCATGACCAATTGACTGTATCTTCCGTATTTTGTATGATGCATTAAGATAATCTAAGTAAAAGCACTAGGATGCTCTATCTTCAAGGCCAGCCAAAAACTAAACTCTTCTCAAAATTAAGCAATAAAACTACTGCAAAACTACAAAACTGGAAAATAAAAAATATCTTTAGAGTGGGGAGAGCGGCCTTAATTCAAGCTAAATATAGAGTTCATTCCATCACATACAATGCAATGCTTCTAATTCCTGAATGCGAAATAGCCAAATAGAGAAAATTAATAGAGAGTTGTTTTTTTGGGGGGAAGAATTTTGATGGCATTAAAGGCTTGTCAATGGTCTCATGGGATAAAATCCATCGACTAAAGAAAGTAGGGGGACTTAGGCTTAGAAGAATGAAAGCAGCTAGTAGAGCCTTCTTAAGTAAATTAACTTGGGAGTTTTTCCACGATCAAAGTCTGTATAGTGCAAACATTCTTTTAATGGGAATCTTTTCAACATGAAACCAAAACAAACATGCTCATGAGCATTGGAAATGCGTACTCAAAAATCGATCATTACTTTGAAAAGAAATAAGTTCTAAGGTAGGACGAATCCAACATTTAGTTTTAGCTAGAAATTAGTGTGCTAATGATAGCCTAACTGATATGTTGTGCATATGAGAAGCCACTACCAATGATATCTCTCTTAAAGTCTCGCAGTTTATTACTAGCTACAAAGAGTTTGATATCTCTTGACTAAAATCCTTGGTCAATGATTCTCACATCCAGCTGATAATAGCCAAACCTATCCCATTTAACACAATTTCATATTCAAGTTGTTAATCTCTTTTCAGGGACGGTGAATCTTTTACTGCATCAGCCATATGGGTCGCCAAAAAGTTGAATAAATTCCCAAGATCAGGTATGGAATATAAATATATTTAAAATGTAGATATTATGCCTAAATTAAAATTTTTCCATAGCAACTTTGTCAAACGTCCCACCCTACGAGGGCTCTCAAAAGGAGGTATGTCCATAGACCGCTTATGCCTGTTTTGTAATTCCAATATTGAGGATGCACAACATATGTTCCTTCAATGTAATTTGGTGCAAGAGGTGTGATGACTAGCACAAGACGTCAACTGGATCAGTGTTATTATGCCTTTCCCATCTCAAGAAAGTGTTCAAGATGGGCTCTTAAAGATTAAAACGTTAAGTCCATCTTCTAAGATGGATAGATTAGTTGCTCGTTCATGGAGCATATGGAAGAATCAAAATCAATTTAGTATTTCACAATGAAAGGTCCAATTTAAGAGTCACTCTTATAAGAGCAAATAAAGTTAGTGTTAAATGATGCATTAGATATAAAGTCACAAAAGCAACCCACTCAGCAAACACAAATCATTCAGCCATCAACCGCATGAGCTCACACTAGGTAACATCTCGGAAACCCCAAGGTTGATTCATCAAAATCAACTTTGATAGATCCAAAACATTTCGAGGTGAAGCAAGTGGTTCATAATTCACAATTGGGAAGGAAAATTCATCCAAACACCAGTATTCAACTTGAAAGCAGCATCAATTTTGATGGCTGAAGTAATTGCTATGAGAAACAGTATTGAAGTAATAGTACAAGCAGGATTCAATCATATCCCTATTAAGAAAGACAACAAAATATTCATTCGGGCATTACAAGGCCACGTTCAAACACCATGGGAGATGTAGTTCTGGTGCAGGATATTACTACTCATCTATAACTTTGTAGCAAAATTATTATCACTCTTTTTTTTTTGGTTTAGGGAGACTATACAATAGGTTGACTAGCTAAGTATGGTGTATGTTCACATTCATAGGAATGACTTCTTATGTTGTATATCCCCTTTACCTTTCCTTAGAAAAGGAGGAAGGAGGGGGGGCAAATGAAAAAAGGGTGGAACTGGGAAGTTTGGGGACTAAAAGTGATTAAGGAAATGACAAAGAAATAAAATTTAATCAATGAGATGGTAAATAAATAAGGGTAATTCAATAAAAATATTTGAAGTCATTAGTGTCTATTCTCTCTTTTAAAAACCTAGACTTCTTTACCTTTTAGGGGCTATCATTAGCTTTTACCAAATGGTAAGCCCCGGTCATTTTACTCTTTTAATTCTATTCTACATACCACTTTTTTGTTTTGATAAACATTCTCTTTCCATATGTAGAGTTTCTCTATATCCACTTCTTGTGAATGGTGTCATTTCTTGCATTCAGAGCAAATTCGTCACTTTGCTCTTATGTCCTTCTAACAAAGTGAGATTGGATTATTTATTGATTGTAATACGGATCTGCAATAGACATCAAATCTATGAATCTAGATTATGATAGCAAATAAACTCTTTGACAGGATGATTATACAAATTTTGGGGATATACTTTTCAAATGTTGTATCATGAATTACCAAATAAGTAAAAAATAAGTTTTCAAAATTGTTATAATTAGTTTATTGGAGACAGCTAGCCCAGCAAGTTAGTTAGATGAGCTGACAGATGGGCCCAATGTTAGTTATCAGGTTGTTAGAAGGAGGTTTTGAAAATCTTGTGTATATAAACGAATAAGCAGAGTCTTGTGGGAGTAACTTATAGTTTTTCATTCAATTAAACATTCTTTTATTCTCTCCTGTACTCTTCTCTCTCTAACCATTTTCATGGAGGTTTGACTATGGCAATTAGATAAACTGTAGCAAAGTCTATTTCCAGATTGCAAGTTTCGTCATGGTATCAGAGCATCTTGAATTAGAATCAGAGTTTGATTTCTTCTCTAATTTTTGTTCCATAATTCGCAATATTTGCAGCAGTTTATGAACACTGCATTTGATCATTTCTTGTACTGGTGATCGATATCTTTGGTCTAATCATAGATCATTTTTGATTTTTGTTCTGTATCGAATTCTTGATCAAGAACATATTATTCTAGTTGTTTTGATTCTTGCTAGTATTTTGATTCTTATTGAACAAGTTTAGAAAAGAAGATATGGATGTTTTTGAGAATAGTGAGACAAATCATGTTACTCAGAATATAGAGAACAATCGAGTTCCATTTAGCAATTATACACTTGATCCAGGCCATGTCTTATTTCTGCATCATTTGGATAATCCTGATTGTAGTCTCACCGGTGAGCCTCTTAATGGAAGTAATTATGCTCAATGGAAAAGGTCTTGTGAGGTTTCATTAAGTGCAAAGAACAAGATGTCCTTTGTGACTGGAAATTATGAAAAACTAGTAGAAAATTCTCCCATGTTGCCCTTATAGGAAAGGTGCAATAGTATGGTAATTTCTGGGATTCTGCATTCTGTTGACAAAGATATTGCATCTAGCATTATTTACCCTCCTATGGCAGCTTAGATTTGGAAAGACCTTTCACAGAGATTCAGCTTTAGCCAAGCTACCAAGATTTACCAGTTGCAAAAAGAAATGACCAATCTGTCTTAGGGAAACCTTTCTATCTCAGCTTATTTTACAAAATGTAAATAACTTTGGGATGATATATGGTTCTAGTTACACCATGTACTTGTGAGTCTATAGGATCTGCTATGAAATTCATGGAAAGGCAACAGTTAATGCAATTTTTAATGGGTTTGAATGAAGCCCATCAAGTGGTTAGGAGCAACATTCTGATGTTGAATCCTTTATCATCAGTAAGTCAAGCTTATAGCATTGTCATTAAAGAAGAACAATAAAGGGAGATCAAGACTCTTCATCAAGTTGAGTTTGGCACCTTCCTATTTTTGTCACAGCAAAGGATGCAATATAATCAACAAAGGTTTAATCAACAACAATCCTTGCCTCCTCATTATCCATCTCAAGGTGCATCTTAGAATCCATCTTATGGCACACAGCAGTTTCTGAATCAGCAACAACAATCTCAAACTACTGGTGGTACTAGAAGGAGTATTGTACAATGTAATTACTACAGAAAACTAGGACATACAATTGATAAATGTTTTAAGCTTCAAAGGATGAGGGGAGGTTCAAGTGACAGAGGAAAAAGGATAATAGCTTGTTAAGTTTTTAAGGCACATAAAGACACAAGAGGGGGTGAATTGTGTCTTTCAATTTTTTCATTTTGTTTCAGAACACTCGTTAGACCTGTTGGGAGAGGTGTTTGCAGTAAGGCAGAAACAAAACTTTGAATGCGAAAATAAAGGAGGCATAAGATTTTACATGGAAAACCACCTCTGACCCAATGGAGGTGTAAAAACCACGACCTACCTCAATGGGATTTCAGCAAACACTTTCACTAACACAGGTCAAGTTCATTACACTATGTAACACATCTGACAACGTCACACACGTAACTTAGTCTCCCCTGAGACTCTAGTTACATACATGTAACTATTCTCCACCCGAGAATGAGTCACACAACATATCCAAAGTCTCTCAAGACTTGGACACATTCTAATCTTAGCTGATGACAGAAAAGAATAGAAGAACGCCTTACTTTTATACTTCTAACCAAGCTAAATGTAAGGTACACTTACGAATCTTATTATACTAGAAAGAATGAGTCAATTTAGCACACTCCTTAGAGGTTTTTCACTCGGAGAATAAGCTCACAAAAAAGCTCAATGTTTTCCTTAAAAAACCATGTCAAGAAAAGATGAGAGACGAGTGCTTATATACCCACAAAATCAAGGATTTGATTTCCATAATAGCCCTGAAAATACTCAGTATCCTAAGAGGAATTAAATCCTTCAAGAAATTATTTTAGGAAATCATATCTTTTAAGGATAAGATAAAATCTTTTGAGAAAATCTTTTAGGAGACCAATATTATTTAGGAAAATACTTTTTCTAAAATACAATATTATCAGAAAATCGATCCTAAATACATTAGGAATTTTGGCAGTAGGAAAACTCTTGAAAATCTTTAAAAATCGATTTTTGCACTTGCTGCCCTCAAAGCACTGCAGACCTGTTTGCTTAATTATTCTGAGCAGTGTTATAAATCAGCTTAAATAATTCCTTCAAGGTGAGTGTTAAGTCAAGTTCTTCTTTGACATATTAATAAGAATCTAGACAAATATAACCAGTACTTAGCCCTAAGACTCTAAAGGCTCTTGTACTCTGCTGATGATGTGTACATATATCCACTTTGATGATTTTAGCTTCTTCAACCTATTCTTCAGGGTGTTTGTAACTTCTGCTGCACACAATTTTATCACATATCTTCAAACATAATATTTCGAACTGATCTCCAGGCTGTTTGCAATCTGTCTTATCACATGATTCTAGCACTCAACTCAAGCCAAGCATAATTAGCACATTTGGGTTGTAATCATCAAAACCTTATATAAGATTGATTCAATAAATTCCCCAAATTCCCTTTTTGATGATGACAAACCAAATGGCCATCAAAGGTGAAACACAGCAGAGGGCAAAAACATTAGTGCCAAACTTAGTTCAAAATATCTAGATCACACAGGAGAGATACATAAGAATAGGAAGTCAACTTAAACCTATTGATTTAATTGGAATATGATCATACTTGTCTTCTCCCTTTTGACATCATCGAAAAGGTTTAGGAGGCCACATGCATAAAGTGAGCGGGGATGCACTCACCACCACAGGTAATGAGGGAAAATAATCCACAATACAGTCAAGTATATGGTACATAATGATATTGGCCATCCCAGTTACGCACAAACACACAACAGCAAATGCAAGCAAGGGCATGACATAACCAAACCAAACTAAAAATAGATGTAACCATTGTCAATCACATGCAGAATCAAGATTGACCAAACAAAAAGGCGAACAGTGTTGATGCGAACAGGGCAAATAAAAATAGAGATGAATCAGGGAGAAGAGGAGGATGGAGCAAGTTTAGCCATGAGGGCAGAGAGGGCATGAAGAATATCCTCATGGCGTTGTGCATTCAAGGCCTTTTCTTCAGTCAGTGCTTGCTTCACTTCAGCAATCCCCTCCTTCAGATGGAGCTGATCGTAGACGAGAGTCGCAACCATGGTAGTGCTGGACGATGCTGCCGTACTAGAAATAGGATGGGGATCAGGGCCAAAGGGTGTTTTGGATCCTTGTTCTAACATGGTTCCATCACTCTTCTTAATCTGGAGCCCACACCCAAGTAAAGTATTGCTCCCTATTTCATCGGTTACCTAAAAGTCCATTCTCTTTTGCGAAGGGATCCCCAGAGTCTCAAACACCGAAGTCAAAAGAAAACTATAGCCCAGATCATGGCTTCTGGAAGTGTTGGTAATTCGTCCAATGTGACTAATCATGATAGCAGGCAAATTAATTGGCTCTCCCAATCGAGAAGGTCAGTAAGGTATATGTCCATAGAGTCCGCAAGATTGTGTCCCTACCCCCGAGGAATCACATTCTTAATGACAAACCAGAATAACAACCGATGTAAAGGTTGCATTTCCCCCTTTCTTACAGACCAGGGTGCACTTAGGTGAGGTTGTTGGGCTAGTTTTCGGGTGAGATCCAACAATTGGTCATTGCTCAGCATAGTTTTATCCTCCCTTACATACACATCAAACCCTTTAGAGCGTACCCCAAGCCAAGCTCCCAGATTATCAGCATCAAAATAAAGTTCTCGACCGTGAACAGAGCTAGTCACTATCCCATTAGTGACCTCACAATTGGCATAAAATTCTGCTAATTCAGGTATTGAGCAGTCCCTCTTAGTATTGGTAAATGTATCCAGCCAACCCTGTGCTTGCAATTTGTCCAAGAACACCTCTAAGCCCTAGTCTTGGAAGTATAAAACCTTTACAATCTTCCTTGCACCACGGCTTTCTGCAGGAAATGGCTATACCTTTCCTCCTGGGTCATTGACTTTCTTGATTTCTTTTTCGAGGGTTCCTCACTTCTCTCACCTGGTCAGACCCCTGTTCTGGAGAACCCCGTTTCGGGGTACGTTTCTTCAAGGGCACAGACGGGGAAGGCGTTTGGGAGGCTATTTGCACAGGTGATTTGGACATTGTTTGGGAAGTAGATTTAGGCTTCTTTGAAGGTCTAGCAACCTTGTCCTTGGGTAGGTCCAGTGGGATGGCAGGACCCACACTCCAAGTACGAGGCCGCTGCAGGGTAAGGGTGAGAGACACATTGGGTTTGGTGGTGGTTTTGACTCGTCGAATAGGTGGTTTAGGCGCTGTTTGTGGAGTTGTTTTTGGGGTTGGTTTCACAGTTCGTTTGAACCGAATAAGAGGCTCATCCTCTTCAATATCACACACACGATCATCATTCAAGTTTGGCTCTTCAACCCAATCCTCCACAATCATAAATTCTCCACTGTTTTCAGGGAATTTCGGCTCAGTCATATGTGGTTTATACAACACCAAATCCCATCCCAAAACCGACTTAACAGAGGGTATGGCCTCAAGTTCAATTCCTATGAACATCAAATCAACACTTTTTAGAAATTGAAAGATGAAGGGAAAAAGACCATACGTGGGTGCTGGAGTAGCTGCCGCCGGCGATAATGATGACCCCGTAATTAGATCGAACAGTATCCCTTCTCGTTGTCTTGATTGTACGACTCGAAGTGAGCGGGGGTGTCATGATTTGCGACGTGAGGACTCGCCATTGCCCGGAATTCATGCCATTGGGGAGCTTGAGGAAGGAAGGAGTTAGGGTTTTGAGGGCTTTAGGAAGAGGAGGGAGAACGGGGTGCTTAAGGAGAGGAGAGAAGGTGGTTGAGGAAATGGAAAGTGGTTTGAAAAGGGTTGACCACAATTCTCAAAAAAAATCTTCCCCCTTTTTTTTTGGGCCGTCAGCTTTAGAGAGAGAGAAGAAATTTGCATGCTAAGAAATCATTACACCTTGGGAAAAGCTGTAATTTTTAGAGGAGGTGTAATAAAAGAAAAATCCAATTCCTATCACACGTAAGAATATGGTATCTTGATAACGTATGATACAACTAGTGGTCCGACCTGTTCTTAGTGCCTGTTCTGGATTGTTATGTATTCGTTATCAAAGGACAATAAGGGCAGTATCATTAGACCTCAACGACTGTCAGCCATATCAGATTCCACACATATGCAATTAACTGCACAACAAGTTGAATGCATCCATTGAATTAATTTATTTAGCCTAAGACCTTACTAGTCAATCATTGGGGGTTGATGAAGTTCATTCAAGTTCTTTTAATCAAACCCAATTCAAGCCTATTCCTTTCAAATTGATCTCTACTTAGTGCCTTGGTAAAAATATCAGCAATTTGTTTGTTAGTGGCACAAAAATTCATTGAAATCAAGCCCTTCTCAACATTGTTTCTTAAGAAGTGATGACGAACATCAATATGCTTAATCCTTCTATGTTGATACGGATTTTTGACAATGTTAATTACACTTGTATTATCACAAAATATGGGAATGCAACCTGTGTCAACACCAAAATCCTTGAGTTGTTGCCGTATCCACAACAATTGAGCACAACAAGAAGTAGCCGCTACATACTCGGCTTCTGCTGTGGACATGGCAACTGAGTGCTGTTTCTTTGTAGACCAAGAGACCAAATAGGGCCCAAGAAAAGTAGCCATACCTGAGGTGCTTTTTCTATCAACTAGAAATCCAGCATAATCAATATCAGCATATCCAAGGAGGTCAAAATTGCATCCACGTGGATACCATAGTGCTAGATCAGAGGTGTTTTTCAAATATCTAAAAATTCTTTTTACCGCTTTTAAGTGTGTTTCTTTTGAATTTAACTGAAAACAGGCACGCAGACCAACACTGAAAACAATGTCAGGTCTACTAGCGGTTAGGTATAGGAGTGACCCTATCATGCCTTTATATGATTTTTCATTAATTGAAGGACTTCCATCATCCATTACCAATATGGTGGATAGAGAGATAGGAGTGTCCATGGGCTTAGCCGATTCCATCCCAAACAGCTTAAGTAGTTCCTTGATATATTTTTGTTGATGGATCATAGTTCCGTTTGAGATTTGTTTAATATGCAAGCCTAGAAAAAACTTAAGCTCACCCATCATGCTCATCTCAAACTCACTCCTCATCAATTTTGAAAATTCATCACATAAATCATTATCGATTGCACCAAATATAATGTCATCGACATATACTTGGACAATCAACAAATGTTCCCCTTTAGATTTGAGAAAGAAGGTATCATATACCTTGCCTCTTTGAAAACCATTCTCAATTAAGAAACTTGACAATCGTTCATACCAAGCTCTAAGAGCTTGTTTTAGACGACAAAGTGTTTTGTAAAGTTTGAAAATATGGTTAGGAAAATCATGACTTTCAAAACCAGGGGGTTGTTTTACATATACCTCTTCTTTAAGATATCCATTGAGGAAGGCACTCCTGACGTCTATTTGGTACAACTTGATCTTCATGTGGGCTGCAAAGGCTGCAAAGATTCGAATAGCCTCTAACCTTGCTACAGGTGCAAACATTTCTTTATAGTCAATCCCTTCTTCTTGATTGTGACCTTGGACCACCAGCCTGGCCTTGTTCCTAGTAACTGTTCCTAACTCATCCAACTTATTTTTGAACATCCACTTGGTTCCAATAATTGTTCTGTCCTCAGGCTGTGGTTCAAGATGCCAGACCTTATTCCTTTTAAACTGATCAAGCTGTTCTTGCATGGTTATAACCCAGTCAGAATCTGCAAGAGCTTTATGAACATTCTTAGGTTCGATGTGAGATAAAAAGGCATAAAAAGCACAAAAATTTCTGAGCTTAGATCTGGTCTGCACCCTTGTATTAATATCAAAAATAATTTGATCAAGGGGATGCGAGCTTTGGTGTTTCCAGGGTCATGAAATGAAAAGATCCATAGATCCACTTCTCACTTTCTCCTGGCTATTTGTAGGAACAGGTGTGGAATCAGGTCGGAAGCCTGCTCCCGGATCAGTTAGAGAAGTCTGGGATTGAATGGGCTGGTTTCGGTCCAGATCAGGGTCAGCCAGGCTTCTCCCTAATTGGTCTACCTCCTGCCCACTTTCCTTACCGTTAACTTCAATAAGTGGTTCATTTTTAGGCATCTTACCACTGTCTTTTCTTGCAAGTACGAGATCAAAATCTTCATCCTGTACATCATTTTCAATCAAGGAGTTAGTTTTATCAAATAATACATGCACACTTTCCTCAACACATTTAGTCCTTTTCTTGAATACTTTGTAAGCTTTTCTATGTGAAGAGTATTCTAAGAAAATTGTCTCATCACTCCTACGGTCAAACTTTCCCAATAGCTCTTTCCCATTATCGTGTATATAACATTTGCAACCAAAGACTCTTAGATGCATAATATTGGATTTTCGCCCCTTGAAAAGTTCATAAGGAGTCTTATTGTGAATGGATCTAATCATGCATCTATTAATAATGTAACAAGCTGTGTTAAATGCTTCTGCCCAAAAATTTCTAGGAAGACCACCAGCAACAAGCATGGTTCTAGTCATGTCTTCTAAAGTCTAATTTTTTCGCTCTACCATCCCGTTCTATTGGGGTGTTCTTGGGGCTGAAAAATTGTGGTCAATGCCATGTTCATTACGATAATCAATAAAGCTTAGATTTTCAAATTTTTTTCCATGATCAGATCTAAGACTTATAAATGAGTGTCCTATTCTCTTTTTTGTTTTCTTAAGAAATATAACGAATGCTTCAAAAGATTCATCTTTAGATGGTAGGAATAAAGTCCAAGTGAAACGAGAGTAATCATCTACTATAACAAATACATATCTCTTGCCGCCCCTACTTGTGATCCTCATGGGACCACACAAATCAACATGTAATAGCTCAAGGGGTCAAGAAGTACTAACATACTTCTTTGACTTGAATGCAATTCTAGTTTGCTTTCCTTTAGCACAAGCATTGCATACCTTGTCATCATTGTATTTGATGGAAGGTAAGCCAACAACTAGATCTTTAGACACAAGTTTGTTTAGCAAGGAAAGACTAGCATGACTTAGCCTCTTGTGCCAAAGCATAATATCATCATCAAGAACACTAAAGCAGTCAAATGATTTTGGGGAAGTTCAAGAACACACGTTTTATAAACATTGTTGTGTCATTTTCCCCTCAGCACAACTTCTCCAGATTTGATATTGGTAATCAAACATTGATTTGAAGTAAACCCAACGTGATTACCTTTATCACACAATTAGGACATACTTAGCAAATTTTGTTGTAACCCATCAACTAAGTATGCGTTATCAATTGAGTGAGAGAGTGATTTACCTATCTTACCAACACCAACAATTGTCCCAGATTTGCTGTTGCCAAATGCCACTCTCCCCCTATCAAAGGCTGTAAGCGAGAGGAACCTCGATTCATCTCCAGTCATATGTCTCGAGCAACCACTATCCAAATACCACCATTGGTTGCCTCCTCTCACTTTAACCTGCAAAACAGCGAGTTGTTAGTCTTGGAAACCTAGATCCACTTGGGTCCTATTCTTTTCTTTGTCATGGAATTCAACTCATTTTTTCTGATCTATATTTGTTTAACATACAATGAGTTTCTTTCCATGGCCTTTTTCTCAAGGACCAAGCATATCGATAATGACCAATTTTTCCACAATGATAACAAATTATATTTTCTGGCAAACCAACATACTTCTTATCTACTGGCTTAGTAACATGTCTATTCACAAAACCTAACCCCTTTTTGTTTCGGTTATGATGAATATTAAGCTAGTTCAGAGCTTCTGAGGAACTGTTTCAGCGCCTGTTTTTAGTGAAGTCAGTTTCAGCTCTCTGAACCTGTTCTCGAAGCTGTTTGTTGTCATTCATCTGGGATTCTAGATTATGCTTTAGCTTTAAAGACTCACTTTCTAGCTCTCTGATTTTAGAGTTGAGTTCTTCTTCTTTCTTATCACTCAGGTCCTTAAGGATGTCTAATTCTTTACTTAAAGCAAGAGCCTTTTTATTAATTTTAAGCTTCTCATACTCGAGAGCCTCATTCAAATGTTCAAGTTCTTGCCTTTTTCTTTCTAGTCTCCTAACATCCTTTTCTAAATCTAAGCAGGTACTTTTAAGCATGCAATTTTCAGAAGTTAGAGCTTCACATTCCTCTATCAATGAAAAAATTAATTTTTTAAGTTTTTTCTTACTAAGATTACGTACCTCCTTTTTGAGATTTTCACCATCAAAATCTGAGCCAGATTCACTTCGAGCCATGAGAGCCACTGCTTCTTCTTCATCTTGAGAGTCTTCTTCCTCTTCTGAGGTGTCTCCCCAAGGTGTCATCATTGCTTTGGTGAACCGTTTTTCAGCATTGTTCAACTGAGTTTTTCTGCCTCTGGTTCGGACCTGTTCGGACCTCTGTTCTTCCTTCAATAAGGGGCAATTCTTCACTACATGATCTTGCCTTCTGCACTTGAAACATCCTAAGAATTGATCTCGGTCATGTTTTTAGCCTTGCTGATGTTGCCCTTTTTGTATACGTTTTCGGTCTTCTTGAAAAATTTCTTGAATTTTTGTGCAATCATGGCCATTCCTTCTTCATCAAAATCTGAGCTATCACTTTCCCTCACCTTTAGTGCAAGCCCATGATCTTTCTTCACCTCCCCCTTTATCTGAGAGTTTCTCCTTAGTTCATATGTTTGTAAGTTCCCAATAAGCTCATCTAAGGAAACCTCATTCATCTTTTTTTCTTCTTGGATTGCAGTGACCTTTGATTCCCATGCATGAGGTAAAATTCGTAGGATCTTCCTAACCAACTCTTCAGTGATAAAGGATTTTCTCAACGATTTTAACTCATTAGTAATATGGGTGAATCGAGTATACATGTCTATGATTGTTTCTTTATCACTCATCTCGAATAGCTCATATTTCCTCACCAGCAGCTCTATCCTGGATTGCTTGGCTTGATTAGTTCCTTCATGAGCTACTTAAAGGGCATTCCATATCTCTTTTGCGGATTCACACTCTGAGATACGAGTGTACTCATCAGGTCCCAGTCCAAAATATAGCAGCTTCTTGGCTTTGGTGTTTTTCTTCATCTTTCTAAAATCATCTAAGTCAAATTCCTTCGGCTCCTTAGGAACAGTCTTCCCATCAGTTGTAACTTTCACTGGAATGTAAGGACCATTCATAATAAGCATCCACAACTCATAATCCTCAGCTTGGATATAGTTCTCCATTCGATTTTTTCACCAACTGCCGTGTTGTCCATTGAAGTATGAAGGTCTGGTCACAGATTGACCTTCCAAGATTCCTTGTGGTACACTCATTTTTACAGGATCTCTCTAGGTGTTAGCCTAATCTATGAGAGCCTTCTTTGATACTAATTGTTAAGTTTTTAAGGCACACAAGGACACAAGAGGGGGTTGAATTGTGTCTTTTAATTTTTTCGTTTTGTTTTAGAACACTTATTAAACCTATTGGGAGAGGTGTTTGCAGTAAGGCAGAAACAAATCTTTGAATGCGGAAATAAAAGGAGACACAAGATTTTACGTGGAAAACCACCTCTGGCCCAATGAAGGTGTAAAAACCATGACCTAACTCAGTAGGATTTCAACAAACACTTTCACTAACACGAGCCAAGTTCGTTACACTATGTAACACACGTGACAACGCCACACACGTAACTTAGTCTCCTCCGAGACTCTAGTTACACACACGTAACTGTTCTCTACCTGAGAATGAGTCACACAACACGTCCAAAGTCCTCAAGACTTGGACACGCTCTAATCTTAAAAGAATAGAAGAACACCACCCTTTTATGCTTCTAACCAAGCTAAATGTAAGGTATACTTACAAACCCTATTATGCCAGAAAGAATGACTCAATTTAGCACACTCCTTAGAGGTTTTTCACTCAAAGAATAAGCTCACAAAAAAAATCGATACTTGCCTTGAAAAATCGTGTCAAGAAAAGATGAGAGACGAGTGCTTATATACCCACAAAAAGCAAGGATTTGATTTCCATAATAACTTTGAAAATACTCAGTATCCTAGGAGGAATTAAATCCTTTAAGAAATTATTTTAGGAAATCATATCTTTTAAGGATAAGATAAAATCTTTTGAGAAAATCTTTTTAGGAGACCAATATTATTTAGGAAAATACTTTTTCTAAAACACAATATTATCAAAAAATCGATCCTAAATACATTAGGAATTTTGGCAGTAGGAAAACTCTTGAAAATCTTTGAAAATTAATTTTTGCACTTGCTGCCCTCAGAGCACTGCAGACCTATTTAATCAATTGTTCTGAGCAGTGTTCTGAGTCAGCTTAAATAATTCCTTCAAGGTGAGTATTAAGTCAAGTTCTTCTTTAACATATTAACAAGAATCTAGACAAATATAACCAGTACTTAGCCCTAAGACTCTAAAAACTTTTGTACTCTGCTGATGATGTGTACATATATCCACTTTGATGATTTTAGCTTCTTCGACCTGTTCTTCAGGGTGTTTACAACTTCTGTTGCATACAATTTTATCACATAGCTTCAAATATGATATTTTGAACTGATCTCCAGGATGTTTATAATCTGTCTTATCACATGATTCTAGCACTCAACTCAAGCCAAGCATAATTAGTACATTTGGGTTATAATCATCAAAACCTTATATAAGATTGATTCAGCACAGCTCATGTGCAACAGTCTGATTTTGTACATACTGAATTTGTTTCAGGACCCAGTACAGGACAACACACTTTGACTTTAACCCAATATGAGCAGCTGATGAGTTTACTTAGCAAACAGAACATGGCTGTAACTCCTAATATAGAAGAACAACACTCTGCTTACCTTGCTGGTAAATCCTTCTGTTTATTTACTGCAAAGCCTGAGATGAGTTGGATAATTGACAGTGGAGCTACTGATCATATCACTCCACATCTTCATTTATTTCAATCATTTGTACTAGTAATAAGGGCATGTTTTATAACTATGCCAAATGGAAAAAGTGTCAAGGTCAAGAACATTAGGACAGTTGCATTGAATGGTAGCATTGTGTTAAAGGATGTTCTTCATGTTCTAGACTTTCATTTCAACTTGCTTTCAGCTAGCAAACTGGCTAAGACCTTATCCTCTAATGTGGTGTTTACACCTACCTGTTGTTACTTAAAGGACCATTTGAGGAACAGCCAATTGGTTCTTAGTAGGAAAGCTGGTGGTTTATATCTGACTGATGCAGATTCAAGACAAAAAGCATATGACTCATAGGAAATCAAGCATGCAGCATGTTTGTCCAGTTCTGAACTTTGGCATTACAGATTAGGCCACCCTTCTTCTCAACATATGAGTCACATTCAAGGATTACCAAACAAAAGATCAGACTTCATCTGCAGCATTTGTCCTCAAGCTAAACAGCACAGGGTCTCTTTTCATCCAAGCACTATAAGAACAAGCAGAATATTTGAACTTTTACACATAGATATATGTGGCCCTTATAGAACAGCCACTTATGATGGTTTTAAATACTCTCTCTCTATTGTAGATGATTTCTTAAGAGCTACATGGGTTTTCTTGTTGTCTACTAAGAATAGTGCTTTTTCTATGTTAGAAGCTTTTATTATTTATGTTAGTACTCAATTTCAAGCACAAGTACAGATCATCAGATCTGATAATGGCTTAGAGTTTGGGGATCACTATGCCTTAGCTTTTTACAAAAGACAGGGGATTATTCATCAAACTATATGTGTAGATACTCCTCAATAGAATGCTATAGTAGAAAGGAAGCACAAACATCTTTTGGATTTAGCTAGAGCCCTGTTGTTTCAGTGTAAGGCTCCTGTAAAATTTTGGGGAGATTGTATTTTAACAGCAACATATTTGATTAACAGGCTACCCAACTCTGTCATTGATTACAAGACACCATATGAATTGTTATTCAATAGTTAACCATCTTGTGAACACCTGAGAAATTTTGGTTGTCTTTGCTACATGTCTACATTAAAACATGGGAGAGCTAAATTTGAACCTCGAGCTCAGCCTTGTGTATCCTTAGGATATCCTATGGGTAAGAAGGCTTATACGGTCTATAACTCGATCACCAAAAGGATACATTACAGTCGAGATTTGGTCTTTCATGAGCATTATTTCCCTTTTCAACATACAGCAATGACAGAGACAATTTTATCTAATCATATTTTTCTTTCAAATACATTTGAGACAAACGATCCATCCTCTATTTTGGTTCCTCAAATGAACAACACACATGATGATCACATGCCTCCTTCTCCTTCCCCTTATTCCTCTTCACAGACCCCAGTCTTACAACAATCCGTCTCTTCCAACCGTGAAGTGCCTCCAGTTTTACAACCTCCTGTTTCTTCTACAGATGCCTCACCGAGAAGAACTTCAAGGACCTTAAAGCCACCTTCTTACTTAAAGGATTATATGTGTTCGCATGGTCAACATACTTCAACTTCTCATTGGCGTAATTTGGTTTAGCTCAGCAGCTGAACATTGCACAACTTGACCATCTTCATGAACCAACCACATACAAAGAAGCTGCTAATTATCCACAATGGGTCAAGGCCATGCAAGCTGAGATAGATGCCTTACAAGCTAATAACACTTGATGTGAGGTAGGCTTACCACCTGGTAAGAAAGCTATAAGCTCTAAATGGGTTTTCAAAGTAAAACTCAAGGCAGATTGCTCCTTAGAAAGATACAAGGCACGTTTAGTTATCAAAGGCAACATTCAAAGAAAGGGCATTGATTACACTGAAACATTTTCGCCAGTGGTGAAAATGACTACAATCAGAATTGTAATAGCATTAACAGCAGCAAGGAAATGGTCACTCTACCAATTAGATGTCAATAATGTTTTTTTGCATGGAGATTTATATGAAGATGCCTGAAGGTGTCCCAAATCCTCAAAACAAAGTTTACAAACTACAGAAATCCTTGTATGGCTTGAAACAAGCCTCAAGACAATGGCATTCTAAACTTACTGACTTTTTCAAACAGCAAGGTTACACTAAGTCCAAGAATGATTACAGTCTCTTCCTCAAACAAACCCACCTTCACTTGACAATTGTTGCTGTATATGTAGATGACATTCTACTAACTGGTTCCAATCCTGAAGAAATTCAAACACTCAAGTATAACCTTCATGCAACATTTGGAATCAAGGATTTGGGTTTACTGAATTATTTCCTAGGGTTTGAGGTATCTCATCTTCTAGATGGTGTAACCCTCAGTCAGAGAAAGTTTACACAAGAGTTATTGAAAGAATCTGGGTGTCTCAACACTAAGCCTACTATGACTCCTCTTCCAGCAAACTACAAACTCACAGCTAATTCTAGAATACCTCCTACTGACCCTACTCCCTACAAAACATATATTGGCAAGCTAAATTTCCTCTCCAACACCAGACCTGATATCTCATTTGCTGTCCACACTTTAGGTCAGTTCATGCAAAGTTCCACTTCAGCCCATATGGCAGCATTGGAGCACCTACTCAAATATATCTCTGGAACTTCAGGGCAAGGCATTTTACTTCGAGGCATTGATTCTCTACAGCTCATTGCATACTCAGACTCAGATTGGGCATCATGTCCAACAAGCAGGAGATCAGTGACAAGATATGTTGTATTGCTAAACAAGTCCCCTATCAGTTGGAAATCCAAGAAGCAAAGTACGGCAGCACGATCATCTGCTGAGTAGTTTTCCCATCGAAGTGTTTATTTTATTGTTTGAGTTATAAATTTATTTGTTTATGGTACTGACTTTTGATTAATGAATTCACACTTAATTTCAAAAGAAAAATAAGTTTAGATGTTTTATGGAGATTACTTAGATTCTTCATTCATTAATCTTTATCCATCGTTGCTCGGAACGTGTATCATTTGCACAGGGCTAATTACATACAAATAAACCAAAAGATGGGGCACGTGTAGACGTTGATAGTGCTTGTATTTGCGAGTAGAAAAAAGCAAAGCCCTTATGGCGATGGCCCATGCATAATTTTCCATCAAGACACTTCCAGTTTGATGTTGAAATTGATGCATAATGCAGCATTATTAGAGCTAAATCAATATGCTTTGGCCGCCCTTTTTGAAGAATCTGACTTGGTCAACGAAATTGATGGTCAAATTTGAACCTCCAATTAACGTCATTTTCCATCATGCATTCTTATAGGCCGGAGATATGACATTACTTTCTCCACACCAGCCAAAATTCATTCAATTAAAGCTGGAGGACGACGTGTTTATTGCCCACGTTGACGTCAACCCCAAATAAGTAAAATCTAAATTGCATGATTTGTTACAAAACGTACATTTTTGTGGTGGTTTTTAAAGATAATTGCAGTAATTAATATACTATTTAAGAGTGATCTAGGATAAAATTCATACCTAGATAAAATATCAATCAATGCTAAAATTACTCAAACAGTAACAACAATAGTGACACAAAAAATACATTAATGGATTATGAATAATCATATGTTAAATTGCTAGAATTTGTCCCAAATTCTGTTCCAATTCTTGAAATAATTTATATTATTTTCTTGTTGAAGATGGTTGCTTTGCACTCAACGTTCAACTTGTGTGGTTGGAGATCTTTTATTTTAAGGAAATTTTATTATTTTCATATTTTGGGTTGAAGTCTTTTTCTTTTTTTGAAAGATGATGTTTGGTGGCCAAGACACATTTTTTGGCTAGGATTATTCCTTAACACTTTTGGGGCTCTCTATACACTAGGTAATCAACCTAATTTGGTGTGAGCATAGGCATTTGGTGTAGCTGTTTGGGCCCCTTGAGGGCATTATGGTGTGGCCAATTTATGCCAAAAAATTTGAAAGTTATTCCATTGTGGATGAGATGAGAATGTTGGTTAGAGTTTGTATCTATGAGTTGCTACCTCTTTTTAGTTGATCTCTTAGGCTGATATCATTCATTGAACTCTGTCTCAATTAGTGAATTCATTTTGCTCGTCGCCGCCTATGGTTTTCCTGTTTGAATTTTCTATGTTAAAATCTTGTCTTCTATTTTGTGTTTATTCTTGTTTTATTTTTTTCTCAATTTGTTCATCATCCTATATTTCACTTCCGCTAAATTGATTGCTCGAGTAATAACCTAACAAGTGAAATCTAAGCAAATTTTACCTAACATAAATAACACTTCTTTCGCTCCAAATTTACAATAAAATTAGGAAATATGCTGAAGGAAGTATTCTGTTCACATTGAAAAGTGATTTTTTAGCAATGAATTAATGAAAATAATAATGATCCTTTGAAATAAAGAACTTCGATGATAATAATATGGAACTGTAGAAATGAAGATTTTAAAGGGTGAATACGGGACCTAGGGAGTTTTTTTTTTTTTTTTTTTTAAATCATGGGTTGACAAGTAAGAGGATTACGAGGTGCAACTCATGTTCAATCATATTGCTAGCCGCGTAGTCACCAACCAGTGGTCAGAATTGATGCATTGTGCAACGTCATCATCACCAAGCTAATCATGCAGGAGTCAGAATTTGCGAAGCACCACTGGGGAATACGTTAACGAATTTGATGGTCAAATTTGGTCCTTAATTTCCACTAACATCTTTTCCTGTCTTTCTAAACTAGCTAGCTGTAGATTCCAAGTGAAGCTGGAGAGTGTTCCCCATGTGAAGGTCGTTGTAATTCCTCAATCACCTGTACATGTGAATGTGTATTGTAAGAAAATCTTATCTCACATCATCAATTTGAAAGAAAGATATCAAGTTAGAAAGTTTCATGCCCACAAAGCATACCAATAAGATCTTTTACTTTTGGGTTTGGTGGTGATTTGTGGGCCCAATTGTTGAACTTCCCATGTTGTTGGGTTACGTTGTGTAATTTTTTGGTCGGTTCATTACATTTGGTATCAGAGCCAACTTTCTTCCGTAATGTGTGTACCACGTTGGAGCCTACTGTGTGGTCTTCATGACACACCTAGTCTAACAAGGGGAGTGGATGGTGCCACGCATGAAGACCAGTGGCACTGACGTGGTGGGCTAATGCTCCTGGAAGCCCATATTGCCTATGGAGGATATTCGAGGCCCACGACAAAGATGTTGTGTTCTGTTAGTGGGAGAGTATGTAACACTCCAACCATCTGTATGTGTGAATGTATATCGTAAGGGGACCTTGTCTCACATCGTCGGTTTAAAAGAAAGATATCAAGCTTATAAGTTCCGTGCCCACAAAGTCCCACATCATCAGTTTGAAAGAAAGATATTAAGTTTATAAGTTCCACGCCCACAAAGTATATCAACAAGACATTCCAGTTTTGGGTTTGGTGGTGATAAACCTCTATTTTGACTTCATTTTGGCTCTTATTTCATCATTGTTGCTCATTGTTTCTATATGAAATATAGATGAGAAAAGATTAAGTCCACTTCCTGTGATTCAATTGTGCTTATAAAGTGGTTCATCTTACTTTCAGGAGATATCTTCGAGTTTTGATAGAAATGATGACTTTGACAATGAATTACAAGCAAGATTGAGGTCTAATGAAGCCTGAGAGCCAAAGGAAGATGGGTAGAAGAGGTGCTGCAGGAGTGCACAGCCGTGTTGTAGAGGCCGACACTACACACTCGCTGGCTGTAGGAGGCGCACAGCTGTGCGCCCTGGCAGTGCGTGGCGCACGGCTGCCCATGCATCTAGGCACGGCCGTGCGCCGGCCTGCAGAAGCGCGACTTAAGTTGTTTTTAGAGCAGCTTTTAGCTAGCTCTTTTTTTTTTTTTTTTTTTTTTGAGAACACTCTTCTGAGGCGACTTCTAGGGTCTTGTTAGGAGATTTTCTTGAATGCCTTTTGGATTGAATTCATTGCAATTGAAGATTGTTCTACTTCTACATGATTCAATTAATTCAAGTTTGTTTCTTGATTCTCTTTCTCCTCTTCATTGTTATTTTAGGGTTTTCGTTGAATCATGATTAGTGAATTGGAACTTGTGATTGTTGCTTTTGAGATGATGCGTGGCTAATCTCCCAACTTAGATTGGCATTAACGCTAATTATGTAGTTGGATCATGATTTAGCCCCGAACCCTAGATTTTGTGTTTATGATTTCTACTTTGCGCACCATGTGTTGGATGAATTGCTCGAAAGAGCATTCATCCATTATTATTCGAGTTTAAGGGAGCGTTAAGAGATGAAATCTTTACCTAGTGTGATTTAGTAGGCAACTAGGATTTTGATATGAAAATAATTGAGGTTCTAGTTGGGATTAGAGATTGTAGATCTTGTAACCCTTTTACTTTTAATCCCATGAAAATAGGTGGCTATGGTTCTAGGATTAGTCTTCGACCATTGGGAAAGGGAAGAGATGAACTCAATTGGCAATCTATCCACTCGTAATGCAATTCTTAGATCTATTTGTTGGGGTTAATGATTGATTCATTGATATAATTGTGCTGTTAATTCCAGCCTAGGTGTTTTAATATCCTGATTTTCTATTTGTTAACTATTAGTCAAACCTTTGAAATTGTTTTTCCTAGTTCGCGTAGATTGACTAGTTCTAGTAATTGAAAGCATGTTCCCTTTGGATACGATCCGTACTTACCGGTTGCCAGCTACAGTTATATCGTGCACTTGCAGTAACAATTTTAACATAACATGTGGTTTGATTTGTGGGCCCAATTATTAGACTTATCACATTATTAGACTGTGTTGTGTGATTTTGGGTCAGTTCATTACAGTTTTATACATGTTAGTGTTATAGCACCATGTTAGAGTTAAATGGTGTCCTTATTTTGCCCTAGTATACTAATATCGTGAGCTCCACTGCAATGTGTAGTTTTGAACAATGTTTACTTGATTTAGGAATTTATTGGATACAATGTTGCAAATTGAAGTGGACAACATAGAGGAAGACTAATTAATTTTTTTTTCCTTATTTCAAAGACATAATTCGATTGATCCAAATGAAAGGTATGGTTGATGATTAAGGTCGATGGTAACACATTATGAAAAACTTGTAATTTTGATCACAATATTTTTCACAACTCTATTCTAAAATACCAAGATTGAGTTTATCTACTATCACCTTTCAAACATCAATAGATTGTGTGCACATTTTATGACTCGTCCCCTTATCATGGGGGATGTAGCTTCACCTTTTTCCCCCCTTTTCACCAGAAGATGTCTGGGAGGCTTTTCTAGCATGGATGGCTTAACTCGCTTAGTCCTAATCATATTTCAATCTACTTCTTTCAAAAACATTAGGATTTCGTTAGACCAAAGGTTATAGAACCATTTTTGGAATCTCTACAATTTGGTAGGCTATAATGCTAGATTAATCACACTAATATTGTCTTAATTCCTAAAATTGATCAACCAACAAATTTTAGTCAATGATTAGCCTTTGTAATGTCATCTACATTCCGAATGTTTTACTCTCCTTTTCAAGAAGGTCATTTCCTCCTAGATGGGGTCATTTCAAAATGCATTTGTTTTGAATAGATCCATTGGGGACAATTGTATTATTGCCCATGAGGTTATGGAAACCATTAGCACAAAAAAAATCAGCACCAATAGTGCTAAAGATTGATATGAGTAAGGCTTATGGCAAAAAAAAAAAAAAGGGATTTTCTTGAGGCAGCACTTTGAACTTTGGGATTTTTGAAACTTGGGTTCACCTTAGAAAGGATTGGGTTGGCTTGGTCTCTTATTTGAATTAATCAATGGTGTTTCGTCTCTTCCATTTAAACTACGATGAGGCCTTTGCCAAGGGATTCACTATCTCTATGTTTATTTATCTTTTGCAAGGGGATTATATTTGATATGCTTACTCATATAGAAACGTTAGGCCGTGGTGGACATAGAGAGAGCGGAGAGGCCGATAGAGAGATGCAGCAAGCCCTTTGATGTAAATTCAAGAGATGAAAAATGGGTCTACAAAGAAGCTTTATGGAGTAGTTGGAATGGAGGAGGGAGAGGGAGTGGTCGTTTTTTTCTTAAAAATTCAAATGAGCTATAAAGGGTATTACGATATAATGAGGCAGGGTGGATTCGACTTAGTACTTAATATACTTATAGTTTTAGCCTTAATCATTAGACTAATACCTTTTTAACAAAAGAGAGAGATGAATTACGTAAGAAATTGAGTAACAAATTAAATTTTTGTATTTATATCAAAGAATGGGTACAATCTTTGTATAACTATTACAAGAACAAGTGTAACAAATCCTCTGATTCAATCTCCTTGAGTGAGTTTGAATAAATTTGATCCTGAGAGAGGGCCTAAGAAGCTTAATCTCAGTCAGGATATGAGTTTAAATTTCTACCAGTAGACGGCACGTATTTGGGGTGCTCATTGTCCTCTACTAGAGAGAATTCTTAGGCTCTTGTGATTTCTTCTGAAATCCGACCCCTAAAATGGGAGGACTAGCTCCATTTTTATAGAGGAATGGAATGAGGATTTCCTATTAATTATCCATCAAAATAAAAGGAATAATAATTTATTTTCTGCATCATTGTGACACGTGGTGATTTTTGATTGGTTGTCATAATTATTCACCAAATATTTTATTTAACACTTGGCAGCGTATAATTAGGCGAAATGAAAATATTGGATCTTCCATATGGCGGGTCTTGATTGGATGGATACTTTTGCCTCCTACAAATGCCCCCTTCGAGACCTAGCTGCGTAAACAGGGTTTTGAATGTCTCCGCCCCCCTTTTTTTGAAGCAGCTGGGTTTCGAATATTCGACAGGTGCAAATAATCGGAAATTGAATGGTGGTTGTTTTTTTTTTTGGGGTGCCCAGCCCAGTATTAGTCTCTTTTTTTGTTTTGTGGACTGGGCTCGAATTTTTTTTTTCCCGCAGGGCAGCCCCTGGTTTGGGCTTGTTTGCTCCATTTTTGCTTCCATGGGCCTACTCCCTTTGCAAATCGTGGCCCACCTTCTTTTCCCTTCCCTTCATTCTCTTGTTTTCTTTGAGTGGATCGGGCTCAATCTGCTTGGACTTTCTTCATTTATGGCCCGAGCTTGCTCCCTACCCCTTTCTTCTCGTGGGCCGGTTTTCTCCAGATTTCTTTTCTCTCTTATTTTTTTGGTCGGGGCTGCTCCCCCCTTTTTTTTGCCTCAGCCTACCCGGCCTCATGCAATAAACACGTGATCTTCTTCATCCTCTTCTTCTACAACAGAGACTCGATGGGCAGAGCAATTAGCACAGTTTTTTTTTTGTTTTTTTGTTTTTTGGACTCTCATTCTCCTCTTTCTCTCTCTCTTGGAGGGCCAAAGTTTTAAGGAAATTATTACACAACATACATTAATATATATTAAAGAAATATTTTCTTTCCTAAATTACCCATATTTCCCATAATCTTTATGTTTGTAAAGATGTCATGCTGAAGATTTTCTTGCTGCTCGGTTTGTATATATCCCATACTTCCCATGCTGAAGTCACGTTTAAGCAAGCTGCTATATTGAACAGGGCCCTTTTCCTGACAGCTACGATCGGTCCTTGTTCGATTCCTCCAAGAATCCTCTTTCTGCTAGTGCCAAAATCCAGTGTGGATCAACGAAGAAGAAGGCAAAAAGGTTGTTGTCGAAGGAGGGAGCAAAAACGGATTCGGAGTCGTTGAGAATAGGAGCTGAACCTGTAAAATGTTCACTTTCTTCTTCTTCTCTTTTACTGCTCTGTTGCTCTCTATTTTGTTTTTTATTATATTTGGAGCCTCAATGTCGTATGCTAGGAAACAGGGGGGAAAAGAGAAATAGAGGGAGGAGTGATGGGAGTAGCTGTAGTGTCAGGTCCCCCCCCCTTTTTTGGCTGGTATTTCCATAGCTGATTCTTGCGAAGCTCCTGCATCAACGGCCTTGAGGAAGAAAGACTACACGCATTGCTCTTTTCATTTAATGAATGCAAAGTTTCTCCAGGGTGTTGGTCTAACAACGCCTACTCATGAAAACTAGCGCCAGGCAGTATACGAGTCTTTTTTTTCCCCCTGATGTCTCATTTTTTTGGTCTGTTTGTTTAGATAAACCCTTTTTTTGTGCAAATTTATGCGATAATTTATTTCGTGGTTAACCTTTGAATGTATAACTCTTCTGGGTACATCAACGGGTTAGCCTTGAATGCTCCTAAGGCGAACTTTCCAAAGGCGAAAATTCTAAAGAGGTGAATTTGATTCAACATCAGTTAACCTTTGAATGTTTAGCCCTTTTGGGTACACCAACGGGTTAATCTTGAATTTCCTCCTAAGGCGATCTTCCAAAGGCAAAAGTTCTCAAGAGGTGAATTTGACTTGGCGCCGGTTAACCATTGAATGTCTAACCCTTTTGCGTACATCAACGGGTTAACCCTGAATTTCCTCCTAAGGCAATCTTCCGAAGGCGAAAATTCTAAAGAGGCGAATTTGACTTGGTGTCGGTTAACTTTTGAATGTCTAACCCTTTTAGGTACATCAACGGGTTAATCTTGAATTTCCTCCTAAGGCGATCTTCCAAAGGCGAAAGTTCTCAAGAGGTGAATTTGACTTGGCGCTGGTTAATCTTTGAATGTCTAACCCTTTTGGGTATATCAACGGGTTAACCCTGAATTTCCTCCTGAGGCGATCTTCCGAAGGCGAAAATTCTAAAAAGGCAAATTTGACTTGGTGTCGGTTAACCTTTGAATGTCTTAACCTTTTGGGTACATTAATGGGTTAACCTTGAATTTCCTCCTAAGGCGATCTTCCGAAGGCGAAAATTCTAAAGAGGCGAATTTGACTTGGCGTCGGTTAACCTTTGAATGTCTAACCCTTTTGGGTACATCAACGGGTGAACTTTGAATTTCCTCCTAAGGCGATCTTCCGAATGTGAAAGTTCCTAGGAGGCTATTTTGACTGCTGAAGAGCCCCGGCCCCCCGGCTCTTTTTTTTAACCCTTCTTCTTTGTTTTTTCCCCTTTTTTTGGGTTCTCTAGTATTCCATGCCTAAGAATTATTTTTTTTGGGTCCCCCATCCGATTATTGAACTGTTCCTGCAACAAGTCTTACAACTCAATTTTCTTTATTCCTACTATGGATGCAGGTCTATTCAAAATGGTCACTTTTGTGGATAAAACCACTAACGGGCGATGCCATCTACACATCTAACCCAGCAAAAATGATGTAGATGGGGAAGAGACAAAGTTACCCGTCCGCAACCCTATAACGTCCTTGTGCAAGCTTGATTGTGTTGAAGGTCCTTCGAGCCTTCCCTGGTGGTCGAAGGAGAATTTGAAGATAGGAGAAACGTTCTTGCTCTCTACTCACATTAAAGTGAAAGAGAATCTCCCTTCTTATCAGTTACTACGAAATGACATAGAGTCCAAGTGCAGATCATGGTCTAAATTGCCGTTGTATGGGGAGTTTTCTTACAAGCCGCTTTACTGGAAGTGGTTACAAGATATCCTCGTTCGTTGCAGGGAGAAACTCACAACCCTTCATCTGTTTGATACTTTGTTTGCGTCGCTCTTTCTTTATGATCAGTGTTCGAACCTTATTCGGGTGGTGTGCGAGTATTGGTGTACCGAAACGAACACATTTCATACTTCTAAAGGCGAGGTGTCCCTATCTATCTTTGATATCTACAGCTTCCTTGGGTTACCAATCTCGGGGCGCCTCTATGATGAAGTTGTTCCTACTCAGCGGGAACTCACAAGCAAGCTTCCGTTGAGTTACACTTATCTATTCGTTGCTTACCACAAACTTATGCAAGGTCATAAGGGCATGCCTACCATAGAGCAGTGTATTTCCTTTTGGTTTCGGGGACGCAGCAAGTACCATGTTTCCAAGAAACTCGGTCAAGACAACTGAATCCCTCATCTAGGAATACTATCTTCCCTCACCGACGCAGGAGCCCGTGGGTGGAGTGATTGTCAGACCGTTTTCGACGAGCTGGGAGTGGCTACTGGCCAACGTACCGAGACCTTTTTGGTGGCATTTCTTTCCTGTTGGCTATGCATGTTTATCCTACTAGTTAGAGATGCTGGTTGCATACGTCCTAGCAGTTTCAGCATCGCATCATTGATGGCATCAAGTGTGGGTTATTGCCTCCCTACAGCCATCCTTGCGAGTATCTACAAGGGACTCAACGAAGTCTCTCATTCTTCATATCCTGGTACAGGTGGTGGCCATTTTCCTACTCATTTCCTCTATGCTTGGTTAGCCAAAAACTTTGATGCATACAAGCTAGTTGGTGAGGCTTCCTCCAATCCAGGCATGGTGAGGTTTAGTGGCCTTGACCGAGCCAAGTCGTTTTAGCCTGAAGAAGCCCGAGAACTCATTGGTTCTAGGCGGGGTTTTCACTGGCATTCGTCCGTCATCAACCGACTTAAGAAGACTCTCGTAGATGGCGGCAAGCTATCGAGGGCTGACTTTGCTTATTTTGTCAGCATTCGTTCGAGTTTTGTCGCCTACCATTGCAAAGACAACCTCGTTATGGAACACGATTGCCCGGACCGATTCAGTAGATAATTTGGTTTCTATCAAGATATTCCTACTTATCTGGACTTCGATAATCTTCCTGATCTGGAAGCAATGCTTCGCTATCATCACATGCTCACGCACTATGGAATGGGGTCCCAAGTCTTACTTCCTGGGCGATACAATCTACTCGAGAGGAACACCACTCATGTATTCATGAATGGTGGCCTAAGATGTTCATCTCCCTGCCTTGTAGCCCATATGCTAGTGGTTCCAAGAGGAAATGCAGTGATTTATCTGACACGAACATTTCAAAGGACGAAGGCAAACTCAAACCTAAGTTGAAGATTGTTTGTTCTGGAAAGCCCGTGGAGCCCTTCATTCCGGTGATGGAGGATGGTTCTTCCTGTGTCAAGATTCCAGGAGTAGATGTTGGCACCCCGGCAACGCCCATCCCTACAATCCCTACTCAAAGCATTACGCCCTTACCTCAGGTAACGAATGAGATCGAAGAACCTTGCAAATACATCACCTGCTGAGACATGTAGACACAAGTCTAATTCTCTGATTAATCTTGCTGTGAATGGTTAGGACGAGCTACCTGTTGGAGTTTGTGAATCAAGTACTCGAAAGGTAATCGAGCTGCCCCCAGAAGGTGCTGAGAATATCATAGATATCCTCGATGTTGAACCTAATCCTGCTGAATGCATGATACTCCCTTTTTTTTAAAAAAAATAGAAGCATATTTTCTTTTTAAATGTGCATCTCACCTTCTTCGCCCCTGCACACATCTCTGTTCTCCTTTTTTTTAATTAGGGGGAAAGTGATAATGTGAATTTCAAGGAGGGACTGGCACACGTTCCTCTACCTTCGGGAAGTTAATGTTTTCCATCGGTTGGACGTATACCATCTTTTGGTAAAGATTTATTTGACAGCAGATCACGATTAGTTAACTCACGGGGTGTTTGTCCCTCGAATGATGATGAGGTCAAGTCCATTCATAGAGTCAATGCTTATTCATCGGTACCTCGCCTACAACGCCCTTTAAAGATTCCCCAAGGGGGAATTTCTATCTTTGATGCTGATGCCTTTATAAAAGAGGTGGATAAGAATGCTGCGCGAGTGTTGGGTAAAGCCATACTTAATAAGGTGTGTCGCACCCCTTTTGACGGACTTCCTTCTCTTAGAGGTGATTTTGACAGCCTTTATGCCACTATCCTTCAAAGAGGTGTGGACATCATTCCTCTAGAGAGCAAGGTTGAAGGGTTAATTAGGCAAGCATGCAACTTTAAGGACCTGCAACAGAGCTACTACGGTCGGATATCTGCTGAAGAGTATAATAATTGCCGCATGGAAGTGCAAGGTAAGCTTGATGAGGCCTTCCGTGGGTTGAACACAGAGGGCACCCATTATGAAGCAAAGGCGGCCGAGCTAAAGCATGTTGAGTCGAGGCGTCAGGAGCTGCTGAAAGAACTCCAACTTTTAGAAAATCAACAGAAAGAGTTGAGCTCTCAGGTAGCGGCCAGCAAGCATTTACTTCAAGAAGTTGAGCGGGAAGTCATTGACTTACAGGGTCAGACTGAAGTACTTAATGCAACTGAAGTGATGGATGCAGCCACAAAAGCTAGTTTGGAGAAGGCTGAGGCATACATAAAGGAGTCTTTTGAAGATCTGAAGAATTTTCAATGAGATCCATAGTTACCTCCCTTTTTCTCTTTTTTTTTTTGAGATGGATTTTTAATGCTCATTGCACTTTTGTGATGTAAGCTTGACATATATTGAATAAAGCTCATATGAAAATTTTCTTTTATTCATTGCTGCACATGTGTCTTAGTTGATTTTCTTTGTGATTTGGATTCCTCAATTATTTTATCAACTTCATGACAACATATGAATTAACAGCCAGCCAAATCTCTATATTTCTCCTTTAAACTCACAAGTTGTATAAAACTCACAATCAAATGAGTTTTTTTTTTTTGGTTTCACCATTCACAGTTTATACTCTTGCGGGCCAGGAGTAGTGCAATGGAGTTTAACTTGAAAGAATGAACAGTTTAAGCTTGTGTTTAGGAGCTTACATATACTAATACATTAAGGATAGTATAGTTTTAGGAACTTGCCATTTATCGGCCCAACTCACACTCCATCGGTACCGACAATCCTATAAGCTCTGTTGGTGTAGACTTTTCGAATCACGTAGGGGCCATCCCCCTTAGAAGTGAACTTGCTTCCAGTTTTGTGTGGGATGATGATTGGCCTCTTTACCACGAGCACTTGATCTCCAACTTGAAATGAACGCGATCGTACCTTTTTGTTGAAGGCTCGTGATAAGCGAGCTTCATAGCATTCCAACTTCTGTTGCGCTAGAAGTCTTTTTTCATCCAGGGCTTCGAGCTCTGCCAGGCGAAGCTTGTGATTTTCATCTTCGGTTAAGCCTTCCTGTATGGCGATACGGAGTGAAGGGATTTGGAGTTCTAAAGGCAATACTGCTTCGACCCAATACACCTGAGCGAAACGAGTTGATTGGGTCGGCGTTTTATATGTGGTTCTGTATGCCCAAAGAGCTTCCCCTAACCTTTCATGCCAATCGCATTTTGACTTCGCCACCACTTTGCTTAGTAAGTTAGAAAGTGTCTTATTGAAGGCTTCGGCCAGCCCATTTGCAGGTGTATTGTATATTGAAGATTTGCGCTGGGCAAACTTAAACTTTTCACAGAAGGCGGTCACTAGCTTATTGACAAATGGTTTGCCATTGTTAGTGATAATATACCGAGGCATGCCATATCGATAGATGATATGGGTTCGAATAAAATCAACGATGTTTTCTTTTTTGACCTCTCTCAGTGGGATTGCTTCTGCCCATTTAGAAAAGTAGTCAGTTGTTGCCAAGACGTACGAGTGGCCAGCAGAAGATTTTGGAGTGATAGGGCCCACAACATTAAGCCCCTAAGCTTCAAATGGCCAAGATGCCACAGTTGGATGGAGTGGCTCGGGAGGTTGATGAATAAAATTTGCATGAAACTGGCAAGGCTCGTACCTTTTTGCATAGTCAATACAGTCTTGCACCATGGTAGGCCAGTAGTAACCCATCCTCTTGATTCGATCATGCAATTTGGGCCCTGCTTGGTGTGCTCCGCATATTCCTGAGTGTGCTTCCTCCATTGTTTGTCTTGCCTCCTCGTTACCCAAGCATCACAACCAAATGCCGAGAAAAAAACGCCGATAAAGAGTCCCGTTGAAGTAAAGGAAGCTGGGAGCTCTTCGTTGGATTTCTATCTTGTGCCTTGGATTGCTAGGGAGCTTCCTGTGTTACAAGTAGTCAATGAGTGGTTGACGCCAATCTTCTCCATCTACTTCTTGAGCACTAACTGCATTGACGTCTTAATCAAACTCTTCATCAGTGGATGCAACGACCCATCGATTGCAGATGGGGACGTTTATATTGTCCTCTGCCCCCAGTGCCAAAGTGGCTGTAAGATTTGCAAGTGCATCAGCCACCTTATTGGCACTCCTAGGAACATGCTCCAACTTGACGGTTTCAAGCTTGCTTAACAATCGTGAGGCACACCTGTAATACGAAATGAAATCATCCTTTTTAACTTCATACTCTTCGAGGAGTTGTTTGATGACCAATTACGAGTCACCATAGATGTCGAGATCTTTGATTCCCATTACAATAGCCATTTGAAGGCCCAAGATTAATGCCTGATACTCGGTCATGTTATTTGAACACAACTGGGTTAATATGAATGAGTAGGTGAGGACATGCTTCTCAGAGGAGATAAACACTACACCAGCACCAGCTCCATTGCTTCTTGCAGCTCCGTCAAAGTACATATTCCAAGGCGGGAGGATATTGACAAAGAGCACATCTTCACCTGGTAAGTCATCATTTAGCTCCCACTCATCAGGAATTGGGTGATCGGCTAGGAAGTCTGCTAGTGCTTGCCCCTTGACCGCTTTTTGTGGCACATAGATAAGATCATGCTGCTTTAAGATCATAGCCCACTTCCCAAGCTGCCCACTGAGGACTGGCCTCGACAGAATGTATTTGATGGGATCGGCTTTAGAAACTACATGCACTGTATATGCCTGCATGTAATGTTTGAGTTTTTAAATAGCAAATACAAGTGACAAGCAAATCTTTTCCATGGGTGAATACTTCAATTCAGCCCCCACCAATGTACAGCTTAAGTAGTACAGAGCTATTTCTTTTCCTTCCTCATTGTTTTGAACACACAGTGCTCCCAATGATTGTTCTTGAGCTGCGATATAGAGTATAAGAGGCTTACTAGGGACTGGTGCTCCCAACACCGGAGGGTTCGACAAGTACTTCTTGATTTTTACGAAGGCTTATCGGCATGACTCGTCCCAATCAAA
The DNA here is from genome assembly GCA_029747015.1 of Carnegiea gigantea. Classification (NCBI taxonomy): domain Eukaryota; kingdom Viridiplantae; phylum Streptophyta; class Magnoliopsida; order Caryophyllales; family Cactaceae; genus Carnegiea; species Carnegiea gigantea. The sequence goes on from JAKOGI010002151.1 coordinate 51,121, forward strand.
AGGTGCTCCCTTTTACATGAGGTGGCTGAAAGGATGACAACATCCAACTAGATTTGATATGAACCTTCGAATATATGCCAGGCGACCTTGAAGGCCACGAAGCTCTTTGAGATTCATAGGCTCATGCAATTCTTGGATTGCTTTGATCTTGGATTGGTCAATCTCGATCCCTTTATGGCGGACGACAAAGCCCAAGAATTTCCCAGAAGTGACTCCAAATGCACACTTGAGTTGGTTCATCTTCAACTGACATTTCCGCAGACGTTCGAAGATGCTACAAAGATCTGGAACAAAGTCGCATTTCTTTTTAGATTTGACCACCAAGTCATCGACGTAACACTCAATTGTCTTGTGGAGCATATCATCAAAAATGTTTTGCATTGCCCTTTGATATGTTGCCCCTGCATTCTTTAAGCCGAAAGGCATCACCTTGTAACAGAAAATGCCTTTGGGCGTGCGAAAAGCTGTGGCCTCCTAGTCTTCTGGCGCCATTTGGATTTGATTATACCCTGTAGTACAATCCATGAATGATAAGGCCTCGTGGCCCGTAGTTGAATCAACCATGAGTTCGGTGATAGGGAGCAGAAATTCGTTTTTTGGACATGCGTCATTGAGATCCCAAAAGTCTACGCAGATGCAAAGTTGTCCATTTTTCTTCCTTACGGGGACAATGTTTGCGATCCAGGTTGGATATTTTACCTCCTGAACGAACCCTACTTTAATGAGTTTATTGACTTCTTTTTCAATTTCAGGTACCAACTCTGGACGGAAACGTCGCTGGAGCTGTTTTTTGGAGACATTCTCCTTTTGATAGATAGGCGATGGACAGTAACTTTGAGATTAAGCCCTGGCATTTCCTTATAGCTCCATGCGAACACGTCGTTATATTCCGAAAGGAGATTAAAGTACTGGCTTTCTTCCTTGGGCGTCAGCAACGAACTTATATAAATAAGGCGAGGTTCGTCTGTGATACCAAGATTCAGTTCTTTCAGATCATTGACCGTAGCTTGCCCCCCGTCCTCAAGGGTTTTAGGAGTCTCTGCAAGCTCCGTCTCTGAGTCTGAATCCTCACATTCTTGACCTGTAATATGATGAGAGGAAGCCATTTCACCTTGCTCTTCCTCCTCATTCGAGTCAGGGTTACTTTATTGACCACTAAGGATCATAGTGCGCCTTTTGACTCACAATGAACCTTCCGTCTTAACATCTAAGGTTGAAAGTCGTTTCATCCGTGAAGGAATAAAACTTCTACTTCATTTGTATCACCTAGACGGTTAAATACGGAACCTTTGAACTTTTGGGAAGACGTCTTCGAGGGCTCTATCCCTTTCTTGATCCTATTAAATACTGAAGGCTTTGGCTGTGCCCCAATTCTGGTGAAGACAGGTGGCCGTCTTGTTAAACTCGACGATTGTAATCTGTCAAATACAGAAGTCCTCTTACTAGATGGATCATCCTTCTTTTCGCTCTCATCTATCTCCTCGGTGGAGATGTGTTGAACGACTGACTGCTTGTTCTTTCGTCGCCCCGAGATTTTGACTGGCTGTAACGGTGTGTAACCAAGTCCGACTTTAGAGACACTCACTGAACCTCCTTACTCTTGGATCATTTTTTGAGTATCATTGAGGCCATGAGGCTTGACTTCGATTACCTTCCTTACGGTAGCTGGGCTTTGGAAGTTATAACCAGCTCTTTCCATAAGCTTATATGCATTTGGATCAAATCCATCCTTGGTACGCGTATGTGGCAACACCTCTTCTTCTTTCAACAAAGCCTTAGAAGAGGAAACAAACCCAGGGAGGGGGTGTCTGCTCACCTTCAATTGGTACATGTTTTATGTTGGCAACGTAACACTTTCTTTGCGGGTGTTCAAGTTGGCCCCGCTATCCTTCTTCATAGCCTTACCTTCCGTATTTCCATATACAATGCCACTGAAAGATGATTCTCCTTCCCTACGATGGGATTTTGGAACATACCTCAAAATTGGTGTCATAGAGTTTGTTGAAGTAGCCACCTGTTTTGCGACCTATTTAGCAGGTTGCATCTCACCAGCTTCTTCATCGTCTTCTTTACCTTGCTGTTGTTGTTTCATACCATCGTGTTCTATGGTTGTTTGTGGATTCTTGGTAACTTTTGAGTCACCTGTGGAGGCAATCATTGATATCATCATCTCTTTAGGTGCCGCAGCTTCTTTAAACAATTTAGCATCAGCGAAATGTGACTTTGCTTTAGTAAATGGCCTAGCATCCCCATCAATCTTTCTTTCTCCTCCACGATAGTACTTGAGGCATTGATGGAGAGTCAAAGCTACTATTCCATACTCATGAAGCCATGGGCGTCCGAGCAACAACTTGTAGGAAGTCCTAGAGTCAATTACATAGAAGATGGAAGATGTCGATAGGTCTCCCATTATCAGTTCCAGGCGGATCATACCAATCGCGCGTTAACTCTCTAGGCTAAATCCCTGGCTCACCATTCGGCTCTTAGAAAGCTCTTCCATTGTGATCCCCAAGTCGTTCATCGTAGACTTAGGCATGATGTTAACAGCTGACCCTCCATCTATAAGGATCCGTCTGACTTTTTGCTCCCTGATGTAACCAGTGACGAACAGGGGGCGGTTGTGAGGCTTGGAGCTTGACAGTAGGCCGTCATCAGTAAAAATGATGGCAGTGTTGCAAGTAGCATAATGAGCAACATCTTTCACTGGTTGACCGGCACTTTTAACCTCATCAACATAAAGCTTTGGGTGCTGCAAGGCAGCAACAATCTGTTGGCGTATCTCTTTTGGCAAGCTAAAGATTTGCCTCCAATCATCACAGATCGATAAGGTCTTTAAACTAGTTAGAGCCTCACTATCATTTTTGGGAGGTTTTTCTAACTTTGCTTCCTCCTCATTTTCTTCATTCTCCAGCTCATAACACGAAGTCATGTTAACAGTGATCTTCTAAAAAAATCTCACTAAGAAAAATTCCTCCTGTGTGATAGAAACGAGCGGCTCCTGCTCGAGTAAGTCAATAGGTTGAACTTCCTGTCTCTTGCTCGCCTTTGACTTTTTCTTACTTTTCGCACATCGAGGAGTCTTCCTCCTGCCTTGCTTCTTTCTTTGGCGAAGGGGCGGTGGCTGAGCTTGTTTTGGATTCCTTGGCCTCCTTCGAGTGACAAGCATCCACCCTTCTTCGTCTTCGGTCGGATTGGAATTTGTCTCCATCACCGATCCCCTAACCGTCGAGGGAACGACGGCAGGTTCCAAACTTCCGAATTGAATGGTGAGTAGTCCTTAAAAGCGGATTACGCTGCTCTCCCTTTATTGATAAGATCGAGTAGGCCTTTGTTGCCACGATGGAGGAGAGTACTCCACATCAGCAGAAATATAATTGGCCCCGGCAGAGTCATCCAGGTCCAATATGATTTTTCTATCCCTGGCTAGTTGCATAATGCGCTCTTTAAGAGTAATACATTTCTCTAAAGGATGGCTAACAACCCTGTGATAGCGACAGTACTTCGGGTCGCTTGTCCTTCCAACTTCTTCTGGTTGCTTAGGTTCAGGGAGTTCGATGATCCTATTTTCAAGTAGGTCATCTAGCATCCCTGACAAGTCTGAACCAGGAAATGGGTACTTCTTTTCTTGGAGCTCCTTTAACGCAGGTCGCTTCCGTCCAACATCCCTCGAGGATGCTCCTTTCTTTTCTTCTGGCCTAGATTTTCCTGAAATCCGTATAGGTTCCTCAATGGAAGTGGCCATGGATTCCTTTGCTGGTGCCTCGGAAGGCTTTGAGTTCTTCTTGATCTCACCTTTGCCCTTCTTGAACTCATATGAGAAGGATGGCTTGCTGCGACAATTTGCTGTCGTCATTTCCATGTCATGTGCCTTCGTAGCTAGCTCTTAGAAGGTCCCACTCCATGCCCTGAGCGCACATCTCGACGGCAGAGGCCTCGGACAGACGGTCTTTGCATTCGAGCTGAGAGATCTCCAACAGTTGATGTAATCAAGGACCGACTCATCCTTCCACTACTTAGTATTTGTTAACTCCATCATACTAACAGCACGCTGGGTACTATAGAACCTGTTCAGGAATTCATGCTCCATTTGTTTCCAACTGTTAATAGACTCGGGTTCCAGGTCCGTGTACCAATCGAAGGCGATTCCTTTGAGAGACCGAACAAACTTCTTCACCAATCTGTCTCCCTTAGTGCCAGCGTTGCTGCACGTCTCAATAAAATGGGCGACGTGCTGTTTGGGATTGCCCTTACCATCAAATTGGTTGAACTTAGGGGGCTGGTATCCATGAGGCATGCGAAGAGCATCGATCCTTTTTGTATAAGGTTTTGTGTACAGATGTGTCTTGTGAGATCCTCCCCCTAATTGGGCTTTAACAGCATTCGCGATCAGGCTTTGAATCTGCTCAGCAGACATCGACGCCAATGACGACTCCTTCTTCTTCATACGCTCATCATGAGAGTCTTCGCTGCAGTTAGACTCCTCGTCGGACTCTTCTCTATCCGAGCCTTTGCTAGAAGATTCGAATAACCGCTTCTCCAACTTCTTCATCAGAGTAACAATCTGTTCACTTTAGCGCTTGATTTGAGCGTCTTTCTCTAGGTTTTCTTTAGCGAGCCTCTCCAATGTTGCTTTCATATCTGTGAGCTGTTCTTCTACGTTGGTCGCCTCCGTCACCATAGCTGGCATAATAACATAATTGGCGGATTCGATCTCCGATTTAGTGACCAACTGCCTTGGCGATGCCGGTGAGGAGTCACTACTAGTATAGCCATGATCTTCTTCACTGAAAGGTTTGAAGGTGGGGTTTGCTTGAGTTTGGAGCTCTTCCCACCTCTTGACATATTGTTGGGTGCATTTTGTAGCCTGCAACAGATTTTTGCTTCAAAGGATGTGAAGGGACTTTGTTGACTCCTTTAGGTAAGCTGGAGTCGAGGCTTGGGATCCCGCGAGACTGTGACGAGACAGTCCCAACTGATTATTTTATGATAATCACAGCAGCAGCTTTTGCCATACTTCGAGTCATAACCCCGCCAGATGTAGCGCTAGCGGTTGTTGATCCCTGAGAAGTGGATCGGACAGCTTTCCTTGAAGGTTGAGGGATGGCGTTCTTTGAGGCCATATCGTCTTTGGAAAAGTGTAGAGTTTGTGGTTTGGAGAAAGAGATGAGAGACAGAGACGGTCCCACAGAGCGTGCCAAAAATTTGTAACACACAAATTTCAAGCCTGCAATAAATTAGACAAGAAATTGAGAAACAAATTCAATTTTTGTATTTATATCAAAGAATGGGTACAATCTCTGTATAACTGTTAGAAGAACAAGTGTAACAAATCCTCTGATTCAATCTCCTTGAATGAGTTTGAATAAATTTGATCCTGAGAGAGGGCCTAAGAGGCTTAATCTCAATCAGGATGTGAGTTTGAATCTCTACCAGTAGACGACACGTATTTGGGGTGCTCGTTGTCCTCTGCTAAAGAGAATTCTTGGACTCTTGTGATTTCTTCTGAAATCCGGCCCCTAAAATGGGAGGACTAGCTCCCTTTTTATAGAGGAATGGAATGAGGATTTCCTATTAATTATCCCTCAAAAGAAAAGGAATAATAATTTATTTTCTGCATCATTATGACACATGGCGCTTTTTGATTGGTCGTCATAATTATTCACCAAATATTTAATTTAACACTTGGCAGCATATAATTGGGCGAAATGAAAATATTGGATCTTCCACATGGCGGGTCTTGATTGGACGGATACTTTTGCCTCCTACAGACTCGTCGCCTTATCATGGGGGATGTAGCTTCACCTTTTTCCCCCCTTTTCACCAGAAGATGTCTGGGAGGCTTTTTTAGTATGGATGGCTTAGCTCGCTTAGTCCTAATCATATTTCAACCTACTTCTTTCAAAAACATTAGGATTTTGTTAGACCAAAGGTTATGGAACCATTTTTGGAATCTCTACAATTTGGTAGGCTATAATACTAGATTAATCATACTAATATTGCCTTGATTCCCAAAACTGATCAACCAATAAATTTTAGTCAATGATTAGCCTCTGTAATGTCATCTACATTCCAAATGTTTTACTCTCCTTTTCAAGAAGGTCATTTCCTCCTAGATGGGGTCATTCCAAAATGCATTTGTTTTGAATAGATCCATTGGGGACAATTGTATTATTGCCCATAAGGTTATGGAAGCCATTCGTACAAAAAAATCAGCACCAATGGCGCTAAAGATTGATATGAGTAAGGCTTATGACAAAAAAAAAAGGGATTTTCTTGAGGCAGCACTTTGAACTTTGGGATTTTTGAAACTTGGGTTCACCTTAGAAAAGATTGGGTTAGCTTGGTCTCTTATTTGAATTAATCAATGGTGTTTCGTCTCTTCCATTTAAACTACGATGAGGCCTTTGCCAAGGGGATTCACTATCTTCATGTTTATTTATCTTTTGCAAGGGGATTATATTTGTGTTGAATTAGTATATTCAGTTTTGATGACAACAAACCCAAGTGTAAAATGCTCTTAAGTAATGTTGCGCCAAACAAAGTTCTCCAAACAGGCATACACTGTTATTTTCAATATGCGTCTTAACTTGTTTGCTGAATGTTGAGAACAAGTCTTAAGAACAGGTTTCATACCTTGATGACTCACGCTCAAGTCAAGAACACCACCTTGATGAGTTGATTGTGTGTTAAGATCAGTTCCTGAATTCAAGCAATACAAGAACAACCTGGCAAACAGGCTAGGTGTTCCAAGGACAATCTAGCAAACAGGCCTTTCTGAACTCAAGCGATACAAGAACAACCTGGCAAACAGGTTGGTCTAGGTGGTTGGGGCAGCGTATTCGTCTTGAACAAGATGACTGGATCTACAACAAGATGTCTTGGGTAATTTAGGTTTTATTTTTTAGACTCTTGTTAATATGCCAATCTTGAAAAGTCTCTAACTAACCACTCTTGAATTGGTTGCGCTATTTGCTTCAGAACACCAAGTTTGAACAACCCTGTAAATAGGGTACCTAGGGTGTTTCTGAACTGCAACAGCCAAACCCGGTCACTTTGGAAAACTTATTTTGGTTGGCCAAAAGCTCTAATATATTTTGATAAAATTCCAAGACAACAATTTAAGCTGTAGGAAATCTTTTGATATGAAAATCACTTGGGAGATTTGCAAAACTGATTTTGGAAAATATTTACCAAAACCGAAAATATTTCTCTCTTATCCTTTGGAAAGTGATTAATTCAAAATTCAAGCTGAGATTCTTTTCCAGGTATTTCACGGCTATTTTTAAGGGGAAAAGATAGTCTTTTATCCTCCAAAATCAAATCCCTACAATATTGGGAAACTCTATCCTCATTGGATCTTTTAGCCGTTGGAATTCTCTGTGCTAAGCAAAAATCTCTCTTTGCTAAACATAGCTGATTTTATCACTTCTCCTTGTTTTTGACCGTTGGATTTTTTGTTTAAAAACTCAACATTTCACTCCCATTCATTAGAGAAGAAAAAACGAGAAACATACACAACATACGCAAAAAGGGAGAAGTGCAAAAGTGGTTTTTCTAGTGAGAAGAATTTTTCGAGCTACTCTTGAGAGAAGAAAAACCGAGACAAGTTGTGTTTAAGCTGCGCTTTCAAGATATTGGCATACTAGGACCTCATTGTACCTTACATCTGCTTAAATCAGAAGCACCCCCGTAAGGTGTTTTGTAACCCTGATCTTGGATCAGAAAAGTGAGCGAGTGGTCCTCAGACGTGTGGACTTTGGACGTGTCCAATCTGGTGATACTTGGACGTGGTGTAACCTTTCTTAGAAAAGAAGGTTACGTGGTTGCAAGTTGTAACAAGGTGTGTTACATTTGTAACGTGTGAAGCCCGTTAGTAAAAGTGGTTAAATCCTACACGAGGTAGGTCGTGGTTTTTCACACCTCAGTTGGGCTAGAGGTGTTTTCCACGAAAAAATTGTGTGTGCTTTATTTCCGCATTTATCTTGTTGATTTTCGCCTTTGAGCAAATTGAAAACATCTGGTGCAAACAAGTCAGAAGGTTGTTTGTAATTCAAGAATAACCTCTGCAATCAGGAGGGTGTTTGTCAGTAAGTACGCGAAAATCGAACACCACAATTCACCCCCCCTCTTGTGGGTAAGTACTCCTAAATTCAACAAGTGGTATCAGAGCAGGTTCTCTCACAAAAGGGCTAACACCTTGAGAGATTCTGAAGATGAGTACACCACAAGGAATCCTTGAAGGCAATCCATTACTCGGCCACCCTATTTCAATGGCCAACATTATAGTTGGTGGAAGAATAGGATGGAGAACTATATTCAGGCAGAAGATTATGAGTTATGGATGCTCATCAAGAACGGGCCCCTTGTTCCCACCAAGGTGCTTGAAGATGGTAAGAAGGTTCCCAAGGAACCCATAGAGTTTGATGCTGAAGACTATAAGAAAATGGAAAAGAATGCCAAGGCCAAGAAGCTATTATATTTTGGCATAGGTCCAGATGAATATACACGTATCTCAGAGTGTGAGTCAGCCCAGGAGATATGGAATGCCCTCCAAGTAGCTCATGAAGGAACAAGTCAAGTCAAACAATCACGTATTGAGCTACTTATGAGGCAATATGAGTTGTTTGATATGGGTGATCGTGAGAACGTGATGGATGTGTACACACGCTTCACCCACATAACAAACGAGCTAAAATCCCTGGGAAAATCCTTCACCACAGAAGAGCTGGTGAGGAGATTCTAAGGGTTTTGCCTCGGTCTTGGGAAGCGAAGGTGACAGCCATCCAAGAAGCTAAAGACATGAAAAAGATCACCCTCGACGAGTTGATTGGCAATCTTCAAACCTATGAACTCAGAAAGAACTCACAACAAAAGAGGAGCAGAAGAAGGATCGTGGGCTTGCCTTGAAAGCACAAGAGGATGATGACTCTGACCTTGAGGATGAAGAGATGGCCTTAATGACACGAAAGTACGAGAAATTCTTCAAAAAGGTCAAAGAAAATAGCAAAAGAAAGGACTTCAGTAAATCCAGAAACACCCCCCGAGAACAGTTCACAGGGTGTTTTAAATGTGGCAAACCAGATCACCTTGTGAAAAACTACCCTCTGCTTCGAGAAGAGCAGGAGTTCAAACAACCCAGAAAACAGGTTCGAAAACAACCTGTGAACACCTCAGGCAAAAGATTCTCGAAGGCTATGCTTGCTGCCTGGGGAGAATCTTCTGAGGATGAAGGTGAATCTGAAAGTGAAGGAGATACTGTAGCTCTCATGGCACAAAGTGACTCAGACTCAGATGATGAATCCACAAACAGCTTGACTGATCTCAAGAACAAGGTATGTGGTCTCAATAAAGCAACTCTCGAAAAACTTTTGTATACCTTGATGGATACTTGTGCTGAATTAAAACGAGATGTCCAAGACCTAGAACTAGAAAATGAGATCCTTAAGAATGAGAAACTTGAGGCTGAAAGAGAAATTCTAGCTTCACATTAAACCATAAATGACCTTAGGGAGACCTTGATCTTGAACGAAGTAAAATATACCACCAATCAAGCCAAGGCTGAAAAGGAAACCCTTGAGCTTAAAGAAAAGGTCGAAGTTTTGCTTGTTGAAAACAAGAACCTGTCGGCTAAAGCAAAACGCACAGAACACGACCTTGCCACAAACAGGTTGTGAAACAAGTCCTCACAAGCCCTTGATTGGTTAAACACTCACCACAGTCGAAACAAAAAGGGACTTGGATATAAGCCTAAACGAACCGTTTACCCAATCCATAGAAAGTATGTGGGATTACTTGAAAACATTGTTTGCTTTCATTGTGGTAAAATTGGTCACTATCAATATTCATGTCCTTCAAGAAGGTATGCCATTGAAAAGAATGAAAGGTATGTGAAACAAATCTAGATTAGGAAAGATGAGCTTTATTTGTCTAAAAGAATGGGACCCAAGTGGATCTGGGTTCCCAAAACTAACTCTTGATTTGTTTTGCAGGCTGAAGTGAGAGAGAACAACCCCACAAACAACCCAGCAAACAGGGTAAAAAACACCCTGGCAAATAGCTCAGAAAATAACCTTGAAAACAGGCAGCTGTGGTATGTTGATAGTGGGTGTTCGCGGCATATGACCGGAGAAAAATCAAACTTTCTCTCACTTACAGCTTCAACCGGTGGGAGCGTGGCTTTTGGAAACGGCAAGTCTGGGACAATTGTCGGTATAGGTAGCATTTGTAAAACTCTCTCCCACTCAATTGATAATGTGCACTTAGTTGATGGTTTAAAGCATAATTTACTAAGTGTGCCCCAACTGTGTGACAAGAACAATCTAGTGGTGTTCTCACGAACACATTGCTTGGTTGTCAATGCCAACACAGGAGATGTTGTGTTAAAGGGGAAGCGACACAAAAATGTTTACAAAGTATGTATTTCCACTCTTCCCCAAAACAACCTGACTTGTTTGAGTGCTGTGAATGATGACATAATGCTATGGCACAAGAGACTAGGTCATGCAAGCCTTACTCTTTTAAACAAACTTGTTTCCAAAGACTTGGTTGTTGGACTACCTTCCATCAAGTTTAATGATGACAGGGTATGTGAAGCTTATGCAAAAGGAAAACAAGTCAGATTGTCTTTTAAATCAAAAAGGTGTGTTAGCACTACCCGACCTCTTGAATTATTACACATTGATCTATGTGGTCTTATGAGGATAACAAGTAGAGGTGGGAAGAGGTATGTGCTTGTCATAGTGGATGATTACTCTCGATTTACTTGGACCCTATTCTTGGCCTCCAAGGATGAAACTTTTGAGAATTTTATTGCCCTCCTAAAAAAGGTTGAAAAGAGAGTAGGACACTCATTGGTTAGCTTGAGGTCTGATCATGGTACTGAATTTGAAAATGCAAGTTTTATAGAATTTTGTAATACGCATGGCGTTGATCATAACTTCTCGGCCCCAAGAACACCCCAACAGAATGGGGTGGTTGAGCGCAAAAATCGCACCCTAGAAGACATGACTAGGACAATGCTTATTGCTAGTGGTCTTCCTAGGAACTTTTGGGTAGAAGCTTTGAACACATCATGTTACATTATGAATAGATGTATGATTAGACCTATTTTGAACAAAACTCCCTACGAACTCTTCAAAAGCAGAAAGCCCAACATTATGCATTTAAGAACATTCGATTGTAGGTGTTTTGTGCATAATAATGGGAAGGATGCTTTAGGAAAGTTTGATCCCAGGAGTGATGAGACAATATTTCTCGGTTATTCCTCTCACAGCAAGGCATACAAAGTCTTTAACAAAAGAACCTTGTGCGTTGAGGAAAGTGTGCATTTGCTTTTTGATGAATCTAACACCTTGAATAAGAATGGTGCACAGGAAGAAGAGTTTGAATTAGGTCTTATCCGAAAAAAAGTGTTGCCCCATGAGAGACAAGGTAAGAACACCATGGAGACAACAGGCCCAGAAGTTGTTCCTCAAAACGGCAGGCAAGGTGAACGCCAAACAGGGGGAAACACCGTTGAACCCTGTTCGGGACCATGTTCTTCAGGAACAGGCTTACAAACAGGTGTAGAAACAGGCTCAGGAGGTGTTCGTGAGCCTGATTCTCCAAATATTCCGGCTAGAGTAGAGCATGTGTCTGTGGATCCACTTACTCCACAACCATGGAAGCATCATAGTTCACACCCCCTTGATCAAATTCTGTCTGATATTAACAGTGGAGTGCAAACTAGGTCTAAGCTTAAGAATTTCTGTGCTTTCTATGCCTTTCTCTCTAACATTGAGCCAAAGAATGTGAATGAAGCTCTTGCAGATTCAGATTGGGTCACGGCAATGCAAGAAGAGCTCCATAAATTTGAAAGAAACAGAGTATGGCACCTAGTACCTAAACCTGCAGAGAGAACAATCATTGGAACCAAGTGGGTGTTCCGAAACAAACTGGATGAGTCAGGAACATAGGAACAAGGCACGGTTGGTTGTTCAAGGGTATAACCAAGAAGAAGGGATCGATTATGAAGAAACCTTTGCACCAGTTGCTAGAATTGAAGCTATTCGAATCCTAATAGCCTTTGCAGCTCATATGGAAATCAAGCTATATCAAATGGACGTGAAAAGTGCATTCCTAAACGGATACCTTAAAGAAGAGGTGTATGTCAAACAACCCCCTGGTTTTGAAAACAGTGAATTTCCTAACCATGTTTTCAAACTTTACAAAGCTCTTTATGGTTTAAAACAAGCTCCTAGAGCTTGGTATGAACGTTTGTCAAGTTTTTTACTTGAAAATAATTTTAGAAGAGGCAAGGTAGACAATACCTTGTTTTTAAAATCTAAGGGGGAACATTTGTTGATTGTCCAAATATATGTTGATGACATTATATTTGGTGCAACTCATCATGATTTATGCAATGAATTTTCAAATATGAAGAGGAGTGAGTTTGAGATGAGCATGATGGGTGAGCTTAACTTTTTCTTAGGCTTACAAATCAAGCAAACTCCAAACGACACCATGATCCATCAGCAAAAGTATATCAAGGAATTACTTAAGCGTTTTGGGATGGAGTCGGCCAAACCCATAGACACTCCTAGTTCTCCTTCAACCAAGTTGGTTATGGATGATGGGAGTCCCTCAGTTGAGGAGAAACTCTATCGGGGTATGATTGGGTCACTCTTATACCTAACCGCTAGTAGACCGGATATTGTTTTTAGTGTTGGTTTATGTGCCCGTTTTCAGTCTAATCCTAAGGAAACTCATCTTAAAGCTGTTAAACGGATACTAAGATATTTGAAGCATACACCGAATTTAGCTTTATGGTATCCTAGAGGTTGCAATTTTGATCTTGTTGGATATGCTGACGCTGACTATGCTGGATTCCTAGTTGATAGAAAGAGTACCTCAGGTATGGCTCACTTTCTTGGACCATGTTTGGTATCTTGGGCTACCAAGAAGCAACATTCAGTTGCCATGTCCACAGCAGAAGCTGAATATGTTGCAGCAGCTTCATGTTGTGCTCAACTGTTGTGGATAAGACAACAACTTAAGGACTTTGTGTTGATACTGGATGCATTCCTATTTTTTGTGATAACACAAGTGCAATTAACATTGCCAAAAATCCATGTCAACATAAAAGAACAAAGCATATTGACATTCGACATCATTTCTTGAGAGATAATGTTGAAAAGGGTTTAATTTCTATGAATTTTTGCACAACGGAAAATCAAATTGCTGATATATTCACTAAGGCACTAGTAGAGATCAATTTGAGAGAAATAGACTGGAACTAGGGTTGGTAAGAACACCCTGAGATACTTGTTTCCAAGACATGAACTAGGTTTGGTAAAAACAACCTCTACACCCTGTTCTCTCCCCTTGTTTGCAAATATTATTAGCAACTGATGTGATTTATGTACAATGAGGGCATACACTCGAATTGCGTGCATTTTTTTAATTTATACAAAGAGTGCAGCATAAGGCGATGTACTAAGGATCACTGGAGCAGCTCTGCCACCCCTAGTACCAATGAGTCAAATCAAGATCAAACGGTGAAGAACAGGCAAGTATCTTGATCGAACAGAAAGAACAGGTACGTCCCTTGGTTGTTCGATGCATATGGGAATGTGTTTTCTTTAACCCTCCCTCCTTACCAAGGCACACGCCTTTAATGTTCTCACCCGTTGCAAACCTAGAGATCTTTAAAAGATTTTGGGTGCTCTCTCTCTCTTTAAATGCCCTGTTCTCAGTTCTTCTTTTCACCTGACTTCATCTCGCTCAAAAGCAAACCCTACAGTCATGATTCGCCACATAGGGCGAATTGCGAACACCACTCGAGCCCATGATCTTGGCTATGGGTTTCTGCTGACAAGGGTGATTGAGCACTTTGGGATAGTGTTCACACGAAGAGTGGCGGCCCAAATCATTGATGAGATTGGAATTAACACCCTGCTAGGGTGTGGCTATGAGGTTGGCGAAGGGTCAGTCTCCAAACAGGGTCGTCCACCACCTCGACCACCTGTTTCTGGGCAACCTTCCATCAAAGTTGAGGCTGTTCTTGAGGACAATGCTCGCCTCAAGGATGAGCTCTCCGCCGTCAAAGCTGCTCTTGCTGAGGAACAAGCCCTCTCCGCCAAACGCCATGAAGATTTGCTTGCCCTTCTTTCCACCCTCGCCCCCAGCATTCCTCCTCTGCAAACGAAACCACCCCCTGCTCCCTGATTGTCTAGGCTGGTCTCTAGTCTCCTCCTCCTCCTCTCTTAGTTTTGTTGTTTTGGCATTGTACTACTTTTCTTTGCAATGAAATATCTATTTGAAATGCTTTATATGCTTTTCTTGCAACCGTCCTGTTGTTCTTGCTTTTTAATGATGCCAAAAGGGGGAAGAATAGTGTAACCTATTGACAAAGTATGACGAATGAGCCTGACCTTAACTCGATAGGGTGGGTTGACCTCTAACTCCTTGTACCTACGTGGATCCCTATCAGCATTCAATTTTTTTAATATGGACACTTGGTTTGTCATCATCAAAAGGGGGGAAATTGTTGAATTAGTATATTCAGTTTTGATGACAACAAACCCAAGTGTAAAATGCTCTTAAGTAATGTTGCTCCAAACAAAGTTCTCCAAACAGGCATACACTGTTATTTTCAATATGCGTCTTAACTTGTTTGCTGAATGTTGAGAACAAGTCTTAAGAACAGGTCTCATACCTTGATGACTCACGCTCAAGTCAAGAACACCACCTCGATGAGTTGATTGTGTGTTAAGATCAGTTCCTGAACTCAAGCAATACAAGAACAACCTGGCAAACAGGCTAGGTGTTTCAAGGACAATCCAGCAAACAGGCCTTTCTGAACTCAAGCGATATAAGAACAACCTGGCAAATAGGTTGGTCTAGGTGGTTGGGGCAGCGTATTCGTCTTGAACAAGATGACTGGATCTACAACAAGATGTCTTGGTAATTTAGGTTTTATTTTTTTAGACTCTTGTTAATATGTCAATCTTGAAAAGTCTCTAACTAACCACTCTTGAATTGGTTGCGCTATTTGCTTCAGAACACCAAGTTTGAACAACCCTGTAAACAGGGTACCTAGGGTGTTTCTGAACTGCAACGGCCAAACCCGGTCACTTTGGAAAACTTATTTTGGTTGGCCAAAAGCTCTAATATATTTTGATAAAATTCCAAGACAGCAATTTAAGCTGTAGGAAATCTTTTGATATGAAAATCACTTGGGAGATTTGCAAAACTGATTTTGAAAAATATTTACCAAAACCGAAAATATTTCTCTCTTACCCTTTGGAAAGTGATTAATTCAAAATTCAAGCTGAGATTCTTTTCCAGGTATTTCACGGCTATTTTTAAGGAGAAAAGAGAGTCTTTTATCCTCCAAAATCAATTCCCTACAATATTGGGAAACTCTATCCTCATTGAATCTTTTAGCCGTTGGAATTCTCTGTGCTGAGCAAAAATCTCTCTTTGCTAAACATAGCTGATTTTATCACTTCTCCTTGTTTTTGACCGTTGGATTTTTTGTTTAAAAACTCAACATTTCACTCCCATTCATTAGAGAAGAAAAAACGAGAAACATACACAACATACACAAAAAGGGGTAAGTGCAAAAGTGGCTTTTCTAGTGAGAAGAATTTTTCGAGCTACTCTTGAGAAAAGAAAAACCAAGACAAGTTGTGTTTAAGCTGAACTTTCAAGATATTGGCATACTAGGACCTCATTGTACCTTACATCTGCTTAAATCAGAAGCACCCCCGTAAGGTGTTTTGTAACCCTGATCTTGGATCAGAAGAGTGAGTGAGTGGTCCTCAATCGTGTGGACTTTGGACGTGTCCAATCTGGTGAGATTTGGACGTGGTGTAACCTTTCTTAGAAAAGAAGGTTACGTGGTTGCAAGTTGTAACAAGGTGTGTTACATTTGTAACGTGTGAAGCCCGTTAGTGAAAGTGGTTAAATCCTACACGAGGTAGGTCGTGGTTTTTCACACCTCAGTTGGGCTAGAGGTGTTTTCCACGGAAAAATTGTGTGTGCTTTATTTCCGCATTTATCTTGTTGATTTTCGCCTTTGAGCAAATTGAAAACATCTGGTGCAAACAAGTCAGAAGGTTGTTTGTAATTCAAGAACAACCTTTGCAATCAGGAGGGTGTTTGTCAGTAAGTACGCGAAAATCAAACACCACAATTCACCCCCCTCTTGTGGGTAAGTACTCCTAAATTCAATAATTTGATATGCTTACTCATATAGAAACGTTAGGCTTTGGTGGACATAGAGAGAGCGGAGAGGCCGATAGAGAGCTGCAGCAAGCCCTTTGATGCAAATTCAAGAGATGAAAAATGGGTCTACAAAGAAGCTTTATGGAGTAGTTGGGATGGAGGAGGGAGAGGTAGTGGTCGTTTTTTCTTTAAAAATTCAAATGAGTTAGAAAGGGTATTACAATATAATGAGGCAGGGTGGATTAGACTTGGGACTTAATATACTTATAGTTTTAGCCTTAATCATTAGACTAATACCTTTCTAACAAAAGAGAGAGATGAAGATGAAGGAGATGGGGGAATGTTTGGGGGGAGGGCGGAATGAGAGGGGGTGCTAAAAGTAGGAAGGCTAGGGACCAACATGACCTGGGAAGTAAACAATTCAAGCAAAATTTAACCAATGAGATGGTAACTAAGGGCCTGGTCTTATCTATGGTAAATATTAATTTATCAACTTTAATTCATTTCAACCAAGTTCAATACTTTTCAATCCACTTCAACCAATTTTAACAAAAAAATTTCAACTTTAACCCACTTCAACTAATTTCAATTAACTTCAACATACTTCAACATACTTCAACAAAAAAATACCAACTTCAACACCATCATATAAAACAAATATGTTAACTTCTTCTAACTTCAACCTACTTTAACCTCTTTCAACAAAAAAAAAAAAACAAAATACCCACTTTAGCCCACTTCAGCCAATCTAAACTAATTTCACTTATTTTCGAATCCATATTTCCTAACGAAAAAAACAACTCCCAAATGAGAACAATTTAATAAATGTACTAATATATGACATTGATAAACATGAAAAATTCTTAGATATAAAAGTATGTGACAAGATACACACCCTTTTTCCCATATATACTCTTGTTCCTCAATCGCCCCCCCCCCCCCCCCATATGATTCCGTTGTTTTAAACCCCGAAATAGATTCCCATCCCTCTTTTTCTGCTTCCCCTAACCCCAATCCTCCGCTGCTGCGCCCGCCATACAAACCACCCCCAACCCAAACAAGATGACAAGCACTAAAAGATGGGTAATCAAATCACAAGGGTAACTAAAACAATCTTGCTTAGTGTAATCAATTTTAGTAATTAATGCGAATTATAAAATTTGAAATTTTTTCCTGGTTTTATTATGATCTATCTAGCGTCGGTATTTGTTACACATCGAATATCGCCTACGAGGCAACATTTGTTATTTGCCTTAAAATAATTAATTTGAGTAATTAATGCTAATTCTAAAATTTAAAATTTTATTTATTTTTTGGGTACAGAAATTTCATCTTGAGTTTTATGAAGATTTCTTTTAGATTATGCATTTATTATTTTTTACAATATGTATACCATATTTCTATGAGCACATACTTTCAAGAAGCATATTAATAAATATATTTAAAAATAATATATGGTAAATACACGTATAAAAAATATATACAAGTGGACAACGAAAGTATGCACACCGAGAAACATATAAGAAGTTGCCTATTTTTTATTTATTTATTTTCTTGTATTGAATTCTCGATTTCTCTGGAGTCAAATCATTGTTAGCCCAATAAAGAGTAGTGCTCTTCCATCACAGGTTCTTTCTATTCGCAAAACTTGAATCCGAGACTTTACTTAAGGGGAATAAGTGTCAAATTACTTGAGCGAACCTGTGTTGTTTATTTGCCTGTTTTTTAACCTATCGTTATTAATGAATACATTTTGACTGCTCTTTTGGCGCCACGTGAAGAACTTAAGAATAAGATCAGTATAATGAGTTTGATGGTCGGATTTGGACCTCCATTAACGTCCTTCTCTATCGAACATTCTTATAAGCTAGAGGTATGACGTTGTTATTCGCAAATTATCTCAGTTAATTAAATTGAATTAAAGTTGGACGAATACGTGCTAACGAGCCGCGTCAAGGTCAAGCCCAAATAACAACAACTACTACTACTACCAGTGTGGGTCCCGCTTTTCGCGGGGTTTGGAGAGATCCAAATGTAGGTAACCTTACCTTTACCAGCATTTCTACCCATAGAGAGAGGCTGATTCCAAGAGACCTAGAAAAATCAATTTTTAAGAAAACATTATAGAAGAAAGGTTTTGAGAAAACATTTTATGAGGAAAGCTAAGTATAATTAACAGGGAATGGGTTAAGGGAAGGGGGAAAAAAAAGTTGAACCCAAAAAAGTTGAACCTAAATAGGGTGACGATATATGTCCTATGATTAAACCTGATCAAATTGAGGGCTGGAGCAGATTGAATGTCGAGTCATGAGGGTCGGCAAATAAGATTTTTCTCGACCCTGACCCTACCCGACCCTCATGTGGGTCAGCATACTCCTAACCCTGATCCTGACTCTACAGGTATCCTCGGATCCTTAGATCAGACCCGACTCTCAAACTTCAGGATATAGAAAATGAGATTTTTTACTAAATTTTCTTTTTATTATAAAGGTCAACATTAAATACCTTACAAAACAAAAAAGTCAAATGATAATATAATCCTCCGATGAACGTACCGCGACTACAAACACTCTAATGCATAAGCTAGTCATTAAACCAATAGACCGATTAGTTCACTAAAATAACTACTCAGTCTACTCCAAACGTCAGAGAGGGAGCGTTAGAAGGTTACGAACCAGTGAGATTTGGTGAGGTGAATAGAAGGAAGATGCTAAGGGGAAATGAGAAAGTGAAAGTGAAAAAGTTTTGAACAGATGAAACCAAAACTATCTTATTTTTATTTTAATTTTAAATTTTTCTTTAAAAAGTAAGGGTTAGCAGTTCAAAACCTTTACCTAAGCTCGACCCTCATCACAGTCGGGTGCCCTCAATTTGAGGGTTGGGGTGGGTCAGAGACAAAAAAAGTAGACCCTGACCCTCATTTTTTAGGGTCTCGTCAAGACGGATCAGGCGGATCCTCGACTCGTTGATCAGGTCTACTTGTAATATATATGATGGATTTTTTTAAGCGCATTGTATTGTCTTTATCTAAATTAATACATTATACGAATTAAAGTTCCGAAATTTTAGTATTCTTTGACTAATATATATCGATGGATACAAAGAGATAAGCTAATAAGGCTAATGTTATCCACAAAGATGTATCTTATAATTTTATAATTGCGAAAAAGTACAATAAAAGTTTGACGTTGAGCAATCTAGAAGTGACAATAGACACATTTCACTATTCAATCATAGAATTTCTTTTTAATTTAATTCATGAAAATATTATTTTTTAAAACTCAGACAAGACACTTAAACAGTTTATTATAGCAACACACATATCATTTTGCTTCAAACTATTTTATATATATATATATATATATATATATATATATATATATATATATATATATATATATATATATGTATATATATATATAGGAAATGGATCAAATGATCACATGAGAACACTAAAATATAAGAACTTTTATTAATAGCCTTTGGATGTAGAATAAACCGTCAAGATTAAAAACACTCTTCACTGCCCCATCTCTTCCTTTTCGCCTTTGTCCCCAACGCCAACCACCGGGTAAATCCGCCTTTTTTCTTCCCCTAACTTCATTGACCCCAACAAAGAATATAAGAGCCTCAACTAGTGTTTCTAGATTACAATCAATATTTTCGACCTTGGGGTAACCATTGCCCAAGTAAGATGCATCAATCAGAGGGTTTTCCTTTTTTCTGAGAACTAAGCTACTGGGGTTATTGGTCTAAAGATGAGGCCAAAATAATTGTAATCATGCTTTTCCCCAATGTTCCACCGCTTTGGTGCTGCAAATTGGAATACGATTGATATGGGACCATGGGGATGAGTTTCACGGTTGTTGCCATGAGTAGCAGTTTTACTTTCTTTTAAAGAAACGAGAAAAGCGGCTTAATCTCAGTCATTGAATGCTAAATCTAACGGTCACCGAAGAAAGTTCTCATTTGGGGAGGGCTCTCATGTAAGGGGGTCCCACCTGATCACTTTCCCTATATATATATATATATATATATATATATATGATGATATGCATCTCGTTAAATGTTACTTTTTAAGTGTATTGCTCTGAATTAAAAATTATATTGTAATGTACTAAATTAAAAAAAGAGTGATGATATATACCTTGACTAAAAGTACACTCATGTTAAATGATTTAATGTCACTATTTTTTAAATTATTAGAATCAATTATGAATAGTAAATCTCTAACATTTGTCGGTTACACAAATGGATATAAAATGGCACCCTAATTGGATCAACCCCATCTACAATACATATCATACGCGTAATTTCTAATTATAAAAAAATATAGATAAAAGATGATTCTTCACATTTTCTAAGTTGTAACACCCCTCCACTGTTGAATAGTGCTATTTTTCTATAGTTTAATACATGACAATGTGAATTTTAAGCGTAAAAAAGAACTTCTTAAGTGTCTTGTAATAAGATATTTGTTATTTTGCGTAAAAAAATGATGGTACACTTGAATGCTGAAAGGTATTACCAGTACGTATGTATGAATTGTGTAAGTCACCTTTTTAGCAATAATTTTTCACAATCATAAAATTATGCACATCACAAATTTTGGTGGATAGGTCCATCGGATTAGTATATCTGTACTCATTGACATAGCCGACAAATACTAAATACTTACAATTGTTAACTAATCATAACTATTGACAATTTGGACATTTTAGACCATAGAATATGCTAACTTAAAGTAACACACTAATAAACGTCTTGTGACAAGAACAATCATCGTTTTAATTATACTCACTCTGTTTCGCAACTAATTGCCAAATTTTGGAAATACGTGAAATAAAACATTAAATGTGGTCATGTGGTGAAGTGGTTTTTTGGTTAATAAAAATATTAATGAGGCATTGATAAAGATAACTTTCATAATGCTATAAAACTACAGAAATAGATGTTTTTAACAATAACTATAGAACGCAGAGAATACTACTATATAACTTTATGAAAATCTTAAATCTGAATTTCTAACATATATAAATTGAAATTCTAACATATATAAATTGAAAATTAAAAAAAGCACAAGCTAAGAGGATTCATGTGCTGTTCTAATTTCCTTTTACTTATTTCTCATTCTGATCGACTCATGCTCAATCGTACAACTAGCCTTGTAATAAGTGACTAAAATTAATGCATTATGCAACTTTATCAAACTAATCAACATGTAGCACTAAGAGTTTTCGACGCACTACTGGAGGATAAGATAATGAAATTGATGGTCAAATTTGGACCTTTCCATAATGTTTTTGTAGGCACTAAAAAAAATTTATTCGTGTCATACCAAAATTAAATTAAATTAGTTAATTGGGCTAAACCTTTTAATTAATTTAATCAAACCCAAAGACTTACAAGTCAATTCAAAAGACTCACAAGTTGAGCCCAAAGATGAAGCTCAGATGACTCCCAAGTCCAAACTTAGTCAAAATTCGAGTCAAAACCCAAATTGAGGCTCAAGACGATTACCAAGTTAAGTCACGACCTAAAACCTGAATGAAGTCATGGCGCGGTCAAAGTCACAAGTTAAAGTCAAAGTCAAAGGTCAAAGTCAAAGATCTACATCGGCTCACAAGTCAAACGTCAAAATCGACTCTCAAATCAACGTCCGGTCAAAGTTCGAGGCGACTTCCAAGTTGATGCTCAGTACAAGGTCGGGAGACTCCCAAGTGAAAGTCAAAGTCAAACAAATAAAAGTCAAAGTAGTCTAGGGTGAAGCCTGATTGAAAGGTCCAAAACCTTGGTCAAAGCCCAAAACCCAAGTCAAGGCCTGTCTTGACTTTCAAGGGGGAGGCTTTCCCATAAATAGGTCCCTACCCCTCTTTATTCAAGGGTTGTAAAATCCATCCTTGAAAGAGAAAGAATCAGAGGATTGTATTCATAGATATTATACCCAATTCAAATCAATTGTATCTATAAAAATTCAATCTTTGTAATTTGTGATTACAGTCTTTTTCTGTTTTTCAAAACTGGCTAGACACACGCCGTTATCCCAAACCATCTTTCTTCATTTTCCTTGAAAAAATATGTTCCACAGGAGAATTATTTTCCTCCCCACCAAATACTGCATAAAACAAGTCATGAACGTACATGAAGATCAATGGTAAAAGAATCCGTGTGAACGTACGTTCATGAAGGTGCAATAACACATTAATCCAGTTGAAGTGGGAGAACATCATGTAAAAGTAGCAAGTCAACCAATACATTCCGTGGGATCGTTGTATTCATGTCATTACAGCACATTGGAGTTAAAACGCGTCGTTGTTTTGCATTTGTTTACGAATGTAGTTTGCTCAACAATGATGGGGGATTTAAGATTTGAACCTATAATAGAATGTGCGGTGCTCAACAATGTTGAGTTGATTAGGAAACTTACTAGGGACAAAGCTATAAATTGAAATGAATAGCGTGAGAGAAGACTATACCAAGTTCTTTTTTCACTATTTCAAAGACAAAGCTCGACTAAGCCACCTTAAAGGCATAATGGATAATGAAGGTCGTGTGTAATAGATTCTTACTAACTTGCAATGTTGGCCACAAGATTTTCCAAAACTCTATTCTAAAGTATCAAGACTAAATCTACCCCACTATTGCCTTTCAAAAAAGCAAGAGATTTTGCATTCTATGACTCGTGTCACCTCACATATGAAGATCTAGCATGGCTTTCTGCGCCCCCCTCCCCAGAACACATTTTTTAAGCATGCATGCCTTGAAGTCACCTGGCCCTGCTGGCAATTTCGCTTACTTAGCATCCTTCATATACACTAGGATCTTGTTGGAGTAACGATTATAGAGCGGTTTTGGAATTTATGATTGGTGCAAGGCATATGGCTTATGTCATGTATGGTTGAGTGGACCTAGGTGATGGATGGTTAGTGGACTCTAAACCTCCCCCTTGTCTATCCTAATTATTAAGAATCAGGAAGCCTACTTAAAGGGGGATAATTAGGGGTTTAGGGACATGAATCAGTAGCTAAACCCTCCTAAAAAGGCGTCAAGTCTCTCCCTCTGTCCCACTTACCCTTGTGGGCCAATCCACCCTTTGCGGCCCTCGATTTTGGGACTGAATTTTTTAGTGGCTCTGGTAGCCACTATGTGCTCGTATTCATCAATTTAGTGGGTAATATGTAAGAAACATAGTTCTTCCGCTTCTGTACCTAAGGTTAGTCCTTACCAACCTACAAGTACAGTATGAGTATGATTACTCCACTATAATAGCCTACCAGAGTGTAGAAATTCCAAAACCGCTCTATAATCGTTACTCCAACAAGATCCTAGTGTATATGAAGGATGCTAAGTAAGCTAAATTGCCAGCAGGGCCAGGTGACTTCAAGGCATGCATGCTTAAAAAATGCGTTCTGGGGAGGGGGCGCAGAAAGCCATGCTAGATCTTCATATGTGGGACAACAAAAGAGATAGAGAGAATAAGTAGACACCCTTTTGGAGTGCCATTACTCCAACAATCAAACCAAAGGTGCACCTTTCTTTTCGGGAAGCTCACTCTTAAAAACTCCACAGTTAAGTGTGCTTACTGGGGAGCAATCTTAGGATGGGTGACCTCCTGGGAAGCTTTCCGGGCAGCGTGTGAGCGAGGACGAAGCACGCTGGAAAGACTTGTGATGATTTGTGGGGCCAGTCGTCGATCCTTGAAGCCGTTATTGGTAAAACCTGCGACCGGGAGGGGTCGGGGCATTACAGATGGTATCAGAGCCGACTCGCGACCGTGAGGTGTGCCAGTGGATGGAGAGCCCATGGGCAGTCACCTATTGGGGCAAAGATACTGGTTGTTGACCGCCGGTCAAGAGGACTCGTAAGTCGGTCGGTTAGTGAGGCACAACGAGGACGTTGTGCGCTTCAAGTGGGGGTAATTGTAACACCCCGAGTGTGACTTAAAAGGATCGAAGTGACTACTTATATCATCAAAGGTGCACCTTTCTTTTGATTGTTGGAGTAATGGCACCCCAAAAGGGTGTCTACTTACTCTCTCTATCTCTTTTGTTGTCTCACATGGAACCTTTGGGAGTGGTTTAAAGAATTTATATATCCCACTTTTCTTACACTTGTCGAATAACTAGAAGCCATGTTTTAAGGGGGTTGAGGGGACTTGGGCTGCCACATGCGCGCGCGCGCCGCCGTCGCCCGCCCGTCCGGTCCAGGCTGGGCGCGGCGCGGGCCGTGGGCTATGGGCTATGGGCCTTATACTATATTTTTTGGAGGAATTTTCGAGAGGACTAATTGCGTATGAGCTGTCGTAATCCTAACGGCTAGTCCTCCTCCATCTCTGCCTCAATCACCATGATCCTCTCCCCATTAATTCTTCAGTTACATTATTCTCTCCTGATTTTCTATCCCCGTTTCACGCCTTTCTTTATGGCTTGGTTGATAGTTTTCTCTACCCCAGTCCACTATAAAAAGGACTCCACTGCAACGCTGAACAACACACCGAAAACAATTCTCTCTTCTCCTCCCTACTTCCTGGGCATATAATCTGCTATACTCTAAAGTTTCTCCCTCGAGTGCACGAGTGCGAAGCCAGCTGTGTTAAACCTTGGGGAGCTTCTTCGCCATAACGATTTGCACCTAAGTCGGGCGAATTAAGCTTTCAGGTCAGTGGTTCATACCACGACACAGGTCTTCTCCTTGTCCTTCCAGCAGCTATTGTTTTTCCATTGTTCCAACAATCTGAAAGCTTAATTCAATGGCTGCTGCTCCAAAAACTCTCCCCGAACTCTACAAAATTGAACCTCTTGATGGAACCAATTATAAACGTTGGTCGCAAAAATTGCTTCTTTGCTTTGAGCAACTTGAGATCGACTACGTGCTCACTACGGATCTCCCTGATGAAGGCAACACAGTTACTGATTCTGAACCTGTAACTCCTGTGGTTCTTAAAACTCCTTCTGTTCCTCTTGACGAAGCCACAAAGAAGAAATTCGAGAGGGACAACAAACTGGCTTGCAGTTATCTACTAAATAATATGTCTAACCCTTTGTTTGATCTGTTTGTAAGCTTTAAATCTGCCAAGGTCATTTGGACCAAACTTGAGATAAAATATGGTTCAGATGATGCCGGGAAAAGAAAATATATCGTCGGTAAATGGCTACAGTTCCAGATCATGGATGACAAACCCATTATGGAACAAGTTCACGTCTACGAAAACCTGTGTGCTGAAGTTCTAGCAGAAGGCATGAGGATATGCGAAATCCTCCAAGCCAACGTGCTGATAGAAAAATTTCCACCATCCTGGAGCGATTACAGAAACCACCTCAAGCATAAGAAGAAAGATCTCACACTGCAGGAGTTAACTATAGAACGCAGAGAATACTACTATATAACTTTATGAAAATCTTAAATCTGAATTTCTAACATATATAAATCGAAAATTAAAAAAAGCACAAGCTAAGAGGATTCATGTGCTGTTCTAATTTCCTTTTACTTATTTCTCATTCTGATCGACTCATGCTCAATCGTACAGCTAGCCTTGTAATAAGTGACTAAAATTAATGCATTATGCAACTTTATCAAACTAATCAACATGTAGCACTAAGAGTTTTCGACGCACTACTGGAGGATAAGATAATGAAATTGATGGTCAAATTTGGACCTTTCCATAATGTTTTTGTAGGCACTAAAAAAAATTTATTCGTGCCATACTAAAATTAAATTAAATTAGTTAATTGGGCTAACCCTTTTAATTAATTTAATCAAACCCAAAGACTTACAAGTCAGCTCAAAAGGCTCACAAGTCGAGCCCAAAGATGAAGCTCAGATGACTCCCAAGTCCAGGCTTAGTCAAAATTCGAGTCAAAACCCAAATCGAGACTCAAGACGATTACCAAGTTAAGTCACGATCTAAAACCCGAATGAAGTCATGGCGTGGTCAAAGTCACAAGTTAAAGTCAAAGTCAAAGGTCAAAGTCAAAGATCTACATCGGCTCACAAGTCAAACGTCAAAATCGACTCTCAAGTCAACGTCCGGTCAAAGTTCGAGGCGACTTCCAAGTCGATGCTCAGCACAAGGCCGGGAGACTCCCAAGTCAAAGTCAAAGTCAAATAAATGAAAGTCAAAGTAGTCTAGGGTAAAGCCTGATTGAAAGGCCCAAAACCTAGGTCAAAGTCCAAAACCCAAGTCAAGGCCTGTCTTGACTTTCAAGGCAGAGGCTTTCCTATAAATAGGGTCCTATCCCTCTTTATTCAAGGGTTGGAAAATCCATCCTTGAAAGAGAAAGAATCAGAGGATTGTATTCATAGAGATTGTACCCAATTCAAATCAATTGAATCTATAAAAATTTAATCTTTGTAATTTGTGATTACAAATTTGGCACGCCTAGTGGGACCTCTCTACCTCTCATCTCTTTCTCTTAAAGATCAAGCCTTTCAAGTCACAAGCACTTCATCTTCAACGGAGATATGGCTACAAAGAATGTCGTCGCGCAAGCTTCAAAGAAGAAGAACACGGGATCTTTCTCTCTTAGATCCTGTGAAGCGAGCGTCACTTCTAGCAAGCGCGCTCATACAATGATGACCAGGAGCATGGCAAAAGCTGCTCCATCGACTGCTGCCAGGCAGACTGTGTCTCCCACATCCAAATTCCAAGACTCAAAAACGCAACACAAGGCGTCGTCCTGGATGGATGAAATTCAAAAACTTAGCCTTCAATCTCCAATCTGCAAGGTTGAAGACTACTATAGTAGTGACTACTCTGCTCCCTCGCCAAAGGGGGTGCGTATGTCAGAGATTGAAGCTGAATCTTCCGACACTATCATCATGCCAGTCATGATGACAGGAGCTGCTAACCTTGAAGAGCAGCTGGCAAGTATGAGGCTACCTTAGATAGACTTTCTAAAGAGAGTGCAGAGAAGGACGCCCAAATCAAGCGCCAGAATGACCAAATTGCTAAACTGACAAAGAGGCTGGAAAAGAAGTTCTCTGAAGCTTCTAACAAGGGTTCGGGCGCTGAAGACTCTAACAAAGAGTCACATCACAGCGAGGAATCTGACAATGACCGCAAAGCTAAGAAGGACTGCTCCTTATGCTCAATGTCGGTTGAGCAGATTCAGAGCTTGATAGCAAACGCAGTCAAGGCTCAGCTAAGAGGAGGATCTCACAAGACCCACTTGTATACAAAGCCTCATACAAAAAGGATTGACGCGCTGCGCATGCCCCATGGCTATCAACCTCCCAAGTTCAACCAGTTCGATGGCAAGGGTAACCCCAAACAGTATGTCGCACACTTTATTGAGACGTGTAGCAATGCTGGCGCAGAGGGAGACCGACTGGTGAAGCAGTTTGTCCGTACTCTAAAAGAGATTGCGTTCGACTGGTACACAGACTTGGAGCCAGAGTCCATTGATAGCTAGCAACAAATGGAGCAGGAGTTCTTAAATCGGTTCTACAACACTCAACGCGTTGTTAGCATGATAGAGCTAACGAACAACAAAAAATGGAAGGACAAGCCAATGCTTGATTATATCAATCACTGGAGATCCCTTAGTCTCGACTGCAAAGACCGTCTATTAGAGGCTTCAGCTGTTGAAATGTGTGCGCAGGGCATGGAGTGGCATTTACTGTATGACTTGCAAAAGCGTAAGTAAGGACTTTCTAGAAATTGGTGACGAAGGCTTATGACATGGAGATGACAATTGCAAGTCGTCGTGGCAAGTTTTCTTTCTTACCTGGCTCTAGAAAGGACAAGGGCGAATTTAAGAAAAATCCCAGGTCCTCAAAGTCCTCAAACAAAGAATCCATAACTGCTTCAACTGGGAAACCGGTTCGAATCTCTGGAAAGCACAAGTAAGAAAAGTGAATTCCCTAAGGATGCTGGGAAGAAGCGTCCTATATTGAAGGAATTGTAGGAGAAGAAATACCCCTTTCTTAACTCAGACTTATCAGGAATGCTCGATGATCTCCTTCAAAATGGAGTTATCAAGCTCCCAAATCCAAAACACCCGGAAGAAGTCGAAAGAGTTACCGACCCAAAATATTATCGGTATCATAGGGTGGTTAGCCATCCTCTGGAGAAGTGCATAACGCTCAAGGAGCATATTATGCAACTTGCCAGGGATGGGAAGATAATATTGGATTTGGACGGCACTTGTTGATTTAGAGAGTACACAACCACAAGAGAGGGGTGAATTGTGGCGTCCAATTTTCGCAAGTTGCTGGAAAACAGTCTTAGGCCCTATTCGCACAGGTTGTTTCTGAGATAAGCAGAAGCGAAAATCCAACAAAATTGAATGTGGAAATAATGGACATAGGATTTTTTACGTGGAAACACCTCCAGCCCAACTGAGGTGAAAAAACCACGACCTACCTCCTGTAGGATTTACACACTTCACTAAACGGGCTAAACACGTTACAATAGTAACACACCTTATTACAACTTGTAACACACGTAACCGTCTTCCCTAAGACAAGTTACCCCACGTCCAAAATCCCCTTGATTTGGACACACACTCAACTCACTTTTGTGAAAGAAGAGTATAAAGAAAAACACCCTATTACAATGCTTCTCAACTAAGCTAATATAGGGTACAATGAAGTCCTAGTATGCCAACTTTGAAAGCTCAAATAACTCACTCACTAGACACGGTTTTCTTTTCAAACTTTTAAGCTCATGAACACTGAATTTTTCTTTTTGAAAACCGATGCTTCTATCGTTCTAAGAAGCGACTTTATATAGTGCTTGGAAAAACAATTCCTCAAATTTTTGGAAACTAAAATCCCTAAAGAATATAGAATTCTTTAGCCACAAGGGATGAGGAAACATGAGCTGGAAACACTTCCTAAACCGTGTGCATAAGGCGGTGATTCTCAACAACTAGCCCATGTTTTTCTCAACAACCTTATCCACTTGCCAAAAATTGGATATTCTTTTTATTCAAAAAGATTTTGCAAATCCCCTTAGATTTTAATAACCGTTTTTAGGATAAGGGGTAAGATACTCCATAAAAAATCTTTCTTGCAAATCCTTGAAGAAGCTGCTCAAAATTCAAAAGATAAAAATCGTGCAAAACAGTTTTTCGCAGCTTATTCTGGAAACACCCTGATCACCCTGTTTCCAGGATTGTTCTGAAGGGTGATCCAAAATATTTACCAAAAGAAAACAAAATCGTTTCAAGTAAGTGGTAAGTTAAGAGTTTCTGATTGGCATATTAACAAGAGTCTAAAAATATAAAACCAAATTAAATCAAGACATCTTGTTGTAACCACTAGTCATCTTGTAGAGAGACGAATCTGCTGCAAACACTTCACAGAACCTGTTCCTCACGGCTGCACTTATATCCTATGCTTCAAACACTTCACAGGACATGTTTCAAACACCTTACAGAGCCTGTTCCTCATGGTTGTTCTTACATCGCTGACTTGAGTACCTGTTCTTGATAAACCATTAGTCAAGCAGTTTTAATATATTGAAAAACAGCAGTAAGGCCCTGTTGGTAAAGCCTGTTTAGAACAACAACACAACTACAACACTTGGATTTGTTATTATCAAAATCTTATACATTCTAACAAATTCCCCCTTTTTAATGATGACAAACTAAGTGACCATATTGACTTTCAAGGACAATTGAAGTGATTAGTGCCAATTATTTATAGTACCGACAATTCACATGAAGCAGTTAGTATCGAAAAAGTGTAAGAATTTTAACTCGTCCATGGAAAAACTAAAACAATATTGGTCAACCTATCTTCCCCCTTTTGGCATCATTAAAAAGTAGGGGCGAACAGTCAAACATAGGGTGTTTGCTATCACCACCACTTAGGTAATGGAGGAAAGTTAACAGGCGATACACTCAAGTGTGTTGCTACAGTAATGAGATTGGCCATCCTAGTCACACACAAGCAATTCACAACAGAAAGCAAGCAAGGCAAAGCCAATCAAAAAACAAGATAACCTATCATTTAACAAACGAGTGCAACAGAAAGTACAAACTAGCAAGAGAGGATAACCAAGACAAGTGAGAACAGGCTATGAGAACAACAGATGGGGGGTTATCAGAGAGCAGGAGGGGAAAATTTTGCTGAGTGGAAGAGAGAAAGGCAAGGAGATCTTCATGGTGTTTAGCGTTTAGAGCTTTTTCCTGGTCCAGGGCAGCCTTTACAGCAGTAAGCTTAGCACTGAGTCGAGAGTATTCTTCCAAAACAGCCTCAAACTTGACTGAGGAACTGCCAAGAACAGGAGGACGGGGTGTTCTGGTCCCTTGTTCTGAGGCTGACCCCTCAACCAAAGTGTATCCACACCCCATAAGGGTGTTACTCCCAATCTTATTAATGAACTGAGCACCCACCTTCTTCTGCAAAGTCACCCCAAAGTGCTCAAACACACTAGTCAGGAAGAAGCCGTATCCCAGGTCATGTTCTCTGGAGGTGTTTGCAATTCTTGCTATGTGGCGAATCATGATGGTAGGAAGGTTGATTTGCTCTTCCTTGTCCATCAGATCCATCAAACATTGATCCATGGCATCAGCAAGATTGCGACCTTGACCCCTGGGGATGACATTCTTGATGATAAACCAGAATATCAATTGATGGAGCGATGTCAGGTCCCCTTTCTTCACGGACTTGGGTGTTTGGAGGCTTGATTGCTGGCTAAATTTTTCGGCGAGCTCCAACAGCCTGGCTGTCCCTAGAATAGTCTTGTCTTCTCTCACATATATATCAAAGCCCGAGGAGGGAATCCCCAGAATTTCCCCTAGTATCTTCGCATCAAAGCAAAGCTATTGCCCATTAATAATACTTGTCACCACTCCTTCGGTGACAGTACAGTTGGCATAGAACTCTGCCAACTCATGTACAGAACACCCCAGCTGGGTGTTTGTAAACAGCTCATACCACCCCTGTGCACGCAGCTTGTGCAGAAACACCCCCAGGCCCTATTTCTCAAAATATTTTACCTTGATAATTTTGCCCCTGACTACCCGCCTCTGAAGCAGTTGGGTCAGTTTGGCTGAGATTGCGGACAGGGTAGACTTCTTGGCTCTTTTAGGTTGAGGCTCAGTAGGAGGGTCTTGGGTGGAGGCGTGTTTGAGAGAGGCTTTTCTCTTGGGAGTTTTGAGGGGTGGTGGTTTGGAGAGTAAAGTGGAGGTCGATGTTAGTGCAGGCAGAGGCTTATCCTCTGAGGACTCTGAGAACACGGGAGTGCCCTGTTTGAAGGTGGTGTTCTCAGTGTCGCTATCTGATGAACGCTCAGAGGAGGAATCAATTTCCTCAACAACAGGGGATGACTGTTTGGCAGGACGAGGTGTGGAGTGAAAGGCAATTCGGGCTGATTTTCGAGTTGGCCTGGTTGTGGGTTTGGCCGAAGAGAAGATTTGTGGTTTTGGTTTGACAGGGGTTTCACTTTTTGAGGCTTCTTCAGTCTGGCCGCTTTTAGACCTTGATGGTGGTCGTGTTCTTGGCATTCTAGTACGCCTAGCCACAATTTTGTATCGTTTTCGTTTCTCACTGGTTGGTGGTACCGGTGTGGCTTGTTCAGGCTTCATAGGAGACTCCTCCATTTGACCACTACTTCCCCCTTCTTCTTTTGACAAATCCTCCCCTAGGTCATCCCTAAAAACTTCAGGCCTTGTTTCGGCTCCTGTTTCCTGCTCTGGAAACAGCCCGAACGAATTGATGTCATCTAGTCCATGATCAAATAGAAAGATTTCATCTAAAGGCCCAATTTCTCTTTCAGATGCCCCAACAGGTTCTTGGGGTTTACATGCCCCCGTTTCTCCAAACAAAATCAATTCCCACCCAAATCTATAAGGGATGTCTTCCAATTTCAGATTCACTGTTCTAAGGTCGATGCTTTTCAAAAACCCAAAAGGTTTATAGACAATGGGTCGAGAAGGTTCAGTAGTTTTACCTTCCATGAGGGCCATTAGAAATTGTGTAGGCGCAAACAGGGCGGCGGCTGTTTGCAAGGCTGTGCTCTGTGTCTGGTTGCCCTGAGTCGAGGTCGAGGAGCTCTCGGAGCTAATGGGAGACGCCATTTTTCAGAGGAAGGGGAGAGATTAGGGTTTCTTGAATAGAGTTTCAAAGCAAGAGAGTTTCGGTGGAGGTGAGAGATTGAGCAAGAGAGCCTTAAAGAGAGAGACATGCGAAATCTTTAAAAGATTTTGCCCGTTTTGCAACGGGCTTTTGCATTTATTTAGGCCGCGCACGCCTCGGGAAGAGATTAGCAATTTTCAATTTGTTGCACATATTTGACAAACAAGAGGCGTACCTGTTTCTGGTGCTTGTTCTTGAGGTTACTTGCTCGGTAACATGGGACAATAAGGGCAATCTCATTAGACCTCAACGAGTGTCAGCAAGTTGCAAACCTCACATATGCTAAACATAGCATAGAAGTTGATTGCAAACAAAAATTTAACATGTTGTACCCGTAACTTTTAAATTTTACAAACAGGGCGAGAGAACAGGTTGGTCAGGTTGTTCTAATTAAGCCTAGTTCGAGCCTATTCCTTTCAAATTGTTCTCTACCTAATGCTTTTGTGAATATATCAGCAATTTGATTTTCAGTGGCACAAAAATTCATTGAGATCACTCCTTTTTCAACATTGTCTCTTAGAAAATGATGACGAATGTCAATATGTTTGTTCTTTTGTGTTGACATGGATTTTTGGCAATGTTAATTGCACTTGTATTGTCACAATAAATAGGAATGCATCCTATGTCAACACAAAAGTCCTTGAGTTATTGTCTTATCCATAATAACTGAGCACAACAAGATGCAACTGCCACATACTCAGCTTCTGCTGTGGACAAGGCAACAGAGAGTTGTTTCTTGGTTGCCCAAGATACCAAACAAGGTCCAAGAAAGTGAGCCATACCTGAGGTGCTTTTTCTATCAACCAAGAAACCTGCATAATCAGCATCAGCATACCCAACAAGATCAAAGTTGCAACCTTTAAGATACCATAAGGCTAGATCAGGTGTATGTTTTAAGTATCTTAAAATCCTTTTTACAGCCTTAAGATGAGTTTCTTTAGGGTTAGACTGAAAACGTGCACATAGACCAACACTGAAAACAATGTCAGGTCTACTAGCCGTCAGGTATAGGAGTGACCCTATCATGCCCCTATAGGATTTCTTCTCAACTGAGGGACTACCATCATCCATTACCAACCTGGTTGAGGGAGAGATGGGAGTATCAATGGGCTTGGCCGACTCCATCTTAAAACGCTTAAGTAACTCTTTGATATACTTTTGTTGATGGATCATGGTGCCGTTTGAAGTTTGCTTGATTTGCAAGCCTAGAAAGAAATTAAGCTCACCCATCATGCTCATTTCAAACTCACTCCTCATCATTTTTAAAAAATCATTGCACAAATCATGATGAGTTGCACCAAATATGATGTCATTTTCATATACTTGGACAATCAACAAATGTTCCCCCTTAGATTTTAGAAACAAGATATTGTCTACCTTGCCTCTTGTAAAGTCATTTTCCAATAAAAAACTTGACAACCGCTCATACCAAACTCTAGGGGCTTGTTTCAAACCATAAAGTGCTTTGTCAAGTTTGAAAACATGGTTAGGAAATTCATCACTTTCAAAACCGGGGGGTTGTTTGACATACACTTCTTCTTTGAGGTATCCATTTAGAAATACACTTTTGACATCCATTTGATACAACTTGATCTCCATATGGGCTGCAAATGCTATCAAGATTCGAATAGCCTCCATCCTTGCAACAGGTGCAAAGGTTTCTTCATAATCAATTCCCTCTTCTTGGTTGTAGCCTTGAACCACCAGCCGGGCCTTGTTCCTAGTGACTGTTCCGCACTCATCTAGCTTGTTACGGAACACCCACTTGGTTCCAATGATTGTTCTATCCTCTGGCCGTGGCACAAGGTGCCATACCTTGTTCCTTTCGAACTGATGGAGTTCTTCTTGCATGGCTGTGACCCAATCTGAATCTGCAAGGGCTTCATTAATATTCTTAGACTCAATTTTTGAGAGAAAAGCATAGAAAGCACAGAAATTTTTGAGTCTAGATCTAGTTTGAACTCCTGTATTAATATCAGATAAAATTTGATCAAGAGGATGTGAACTTTGGTATTCCCATGATCGTGGTGAAAGTGGGTTCACAGACTCGCCCTCCATCCTAGCTGGAATACTCGGTGAAACAAGTTCAGAACCTGTTTCTAAGCCTGTTTGGGAGCTTGTTCCTGAAATTATCTCAGAAGGGTTCGGCTGATGCTGTCCCGAACAGGGTTCCATCCTGTTTCCCCTTGTTTGGTTCACACCTTGCTTACCTTCCTGAAGAACAACCTCAGGTCTTGATCCCTCAGGTTGATCCTTACCTTGATCATCTTGAAGTAGCACGTCTTTTCTAACAAGACCTAGTTTGAGGTCTTCTTCCTGTGCATCATTCTCACTTAGAGAGTTAGTTTCATCAAAAAGCACATGCACACTTTCCTCAACACACAAGGTTCTCTTATTAAACACTTTGTATGCCTTACTATGTGAGGAGTAACCAAGAAATATTGCTTCATCACTGCTTAGATCGAATTTCCCTAAGGCATCTTTTCCATTATTATGCACATAACATTTACAACCAAAAACTCTCAAATGCATAATATTAGGTTTTCTTCCCTTGAAAAGTTCATAAGGAGTTTTGTTAAGAATAGGTCTGATCATGCATCTATTTATAATGTAACATGATGTATTCAAAGCTTCAGCCCAAAAGTTTCTAGGAAGACCACTAGCAACAAGCATTGTTCTAGTCATGTCCTCTAGAGTGCGATTTTTGCGCTGTACCACCCCATTCTGTTGGGGTGTTCTTGGAGCTGAAAAATTATTATCAACACCATGCTCATTACAATAATTAGTGAAGCTTGAATTTTCAAATTCTGTCCCATGGTCAGACCTTAAGCATACCAAGGAATGTCCTACTCTCTTTTCAATCTTTTTAATGAAAGCAAGAAATTTTTCAAAGGTTTCATCTTTAGAAGTCAAAAACAAAGTCCAAGTGAAACGAGAGTAGTCATCCACTATCACAAGCACATACCTCTTGCCACATCGGCTCATGATCCTCATTAGACCAAATAAATCCATATGTATCAATTCAAGAGGTCGAGTAGTGCTTATTCACTTTTTAGATTTAAATGAATTTTTGACTTGTTTGCCTTTGGCACATGCATCACATACCTTGTCATCATTGAATTTGATGGAAGGTAAGCCTACCACTAAGTCTTTGGTTACAAGTTTGTTCAAAAGTGAGTGGCTTGCATGACCTAGCCTTTTGTGCCAAAGCATAACATCATCATTTAGGGCACTCAAACAAGTCAAATTATTTTGGGGAAGAGTGGAGATACACACTTTATAAACATTCTTGTGTCGCTTCCCCTCAACACAACATCTCCTGTGTTCATATTCACAACCAAGCAACGTGTTGGTGAGAACACTACTAGGTTGTCTTTGTCGCACAGTTGGGACACACTTAGCAAGTTGTGTTTTAATCCATCCACAAAATAAACATTGTCAATTGAATGGGAGAGTGACTCACCTATCTTACCTATGCCGACAATTGTCCCGGATTTGCCGTTTCCAAATGCCACACTCCCATCTTCTGAAGCTGTAAGTAAGATAAAATTGAATCTTTCACCAGTCATATGCCTCGAACATCCACTGTCAACATACCACAGCTACTTGTTCCCTAGACTGTTCCCTGCACTGTTTGCTGGGTTGTTTGCTGGGTTGTTCTCTCTCACTGCAGCCTGCAAAACAAATCAAGAGTTAGTTTTGGGAACCCAGATCCACTTGGGTCCCATTCCTTTAGAGGTACAAATCTCATCTTTTCTAACCCATATTTGTTTTACATACACTGAGTTCCTTTTAATGGCATACTTTCTTGAGCGACAAGTATAACGGTAATGACCCGTTTTACCACAGTGATAACATACAATATTCTCAGATAATCCTACATATTTTCTATTCACTGGGTAGGTCATCTTAGGCACAAAACCTAGTCCTCTTCTATTTCGACTATGATGGGTGTTTAACCATTCAAGTGCTTGTGAGGACCTGTTCCAGAGCTTATTTGTGGCAAGGTCTGATTCCATTTGTTTCATTTTCTCAAGCAAGTTTTTATTTTCTACAAGCAAGGACTCGACCTTAGCTTTTAAGTCAAGGGATTCTTTTTCCAGCTTAGTCAATTTAGTGAAACGAGTCTCTTCTTTCATGAGTAGAGTTTCTTTAAGCACATTGATGTTTTCATGCAAGGCAAGAGTTTCTTTGTCAACTTCAAGTGTTTCTAATTTAAGGGTTTCATTTTCAAGTTCCAGATCTCGAACATCCCTTTTTAATTCAGCACATATATCCATTATAGTGTACACTAATTCCTCAAGAGTTGATTTATTTAGACCACGTACCTTGTTCTTGAGTTGAGTCAGACTATCTATTGATCCATCATCTGAATCAGTCTCACTTCTTGCCATGAGTGCTACATCAGCTTCCTCGGCTTCAAACCTTTCCTCATCCTCGCTTGAATCACCCCAAGCCGCGAGCATAGCTTTTGAGAATCGTTTCGCTGAGCTGCTTACACCCTGTTTCCTCCCCTGTTTTCTAGGGTGTTCGGGTTCTTGTTCTTCCTTGTGCAGTGGGCAGTTTCTCACAATGTGGTCCAGTTTGCCACACTTGAAACACCCGGAGAACTGTTCCCGAGAGGTGTTCCTGGCCTTGCTGAAGTCCTTCCTTTTGCTATTTTCTTTGACTTTCTTGAAGAACTTCTTGAACTTTTGAGTGATCATGGCAATCTCCTCCTCATCAGAATCAGAATCATCTTCTAAGGCCTTTAGTGCAAGACCTCGATCTCTCTTTGTCTCATCTTTCTGTTGAGAATTTTTCCTAAGTTCATACGTTTGGAGGTTGCCAATCAGCTCATCTAGGGTGATCTTGTTCATGTCTTTAGCTTCTTGGATGGCCGTTACTTTCGCTTCCCAAGAATGAGGTAAAATTCTTAGGATCTTCCTCACCAATTCTTCGATGGTGAAGGATTTTCCCAAGGATTTCAGCTCATTCGTTATGTGAGTGAAGCGAGTGTACATATCCATCACACTTTCACGATCACCCATCTCAAACAGCTCATATTTTCTCATAAGCAATTCAATCCGGGATTGCTTTACTTGATTGGTCCCTTTGTGAGCTACTTGCAAAGCATCCCAGATTTCTTTAGCCGACTCACATTCAGATATGCGAGTATATTCATCAGGGCCTAGGCCAAAATATAGAAGTTTCTTGGCTTTTGCATTCTTCTCCATCATTTTGTAATCTTCAGTATTGAATTCTTTAGGCTCCTTGGGGATTGACTTTCCTTCTTCAGTTATTTTCTTTGGGATGAATGGTCCATTCTTGATGAGCATCCACAACTCATAGTCCTCGGCTTGGATGTAGTTTTCCATCCTATTCTTCCACCAACCATAGTGTTGGCTATTGAAGTATGGTGGTCGAGTTATGGATTGACCTTCAAGCATGCCTTGTGGTGTACTCATCTTCAAGGATCTCTCAAAGGTGTTAGCCTTTCAAAGGAGAACCTGCTCTGATACCACTTGTTGATTTAGAGAGTACACAACCACAAGAGGGGGGTGAATTGTGGTGTCCGATTTTCGCAAGTTGCTGGCAAACAGTCTTAGACCCTGTTCGCACAGGTTGTTCCTGAGATAAGCAGAAGCGAAAATCCAACAAAATTGAATGCGGAAATAATGGGCACAGGATTTTTACGTGGAAACACCTCTAGCCCAACTGAGGTGAAAAAACCACGACCTACCTCCTGTAGGATTTACACACTTCACTAAACGGGCTAATCACGTTACAATAGTAACACACCTTGTTACAACTTGCAACACACGTAACCGTCTTCCCTAAGACAAGTTACCCCACGTCCAAAATCCCCTTGATTTGGACACACACTCAACTCACTTTTGTGAAAGAAGAGTATAAAGAAAAACACCCTATTACAATGCTTCTCAACTAAGCTAATATAGGGTACAATGAAGTCCTAGTATGCCAACTTTGAAAGCTCAAATAACTCACTCACTAGACACGGTTTTCTTTTCAAACTTTTAAGCTCATGAACACTGAATTTTTCTTTTTGAAAACCGATGCTTCTATCGTTCTAAGAAGCGACTTTATATAGTGCTGTGAAAAACAATTCCTCAAATTTTTGGAAACTAAAATCCCTAAAGAATATAGAATTCTTTAGCCACAAGGGATGAGGAAACATGAGCTGGAAACACTTCCTAAACCGTGTGCATAAGGCGGTGATTCTCAGCAACTAGCCCATGTTTTTCTCAACAACCTTATCCACTTGCCAAAAATTGGATATTCTTTTTATTCAAAAAGATTTTGCAAATCCCCTTAGATTTTAATAACCGTTTTTAGGATAAGGGGTAAGATACTCCATAAAAAATCTTTCTTGCAAATCCTTGAAGAAGCTGCTCAAAATTCAAAAGATAAAAATCGTGCAAAACAGTTTTTCGTAGCTTATTCTGGAAACACCCTGATCACCCTGTTTCCAGGAT
Organism: Carnegiea gigantea; assembly: GCA_029747015.1. Classification (NCBI taxonomy): domain Eukaryota; kingdom Viridiplantae; phylum Streptophyta; class Magnoliopsida; order Caryophyllales; family Cactaceae; genus Carnegiea; species Carnegiea gigantea. The sequence continues at coordinate 89,892 of JAKOGI010002151.1, forward strand.
TGTTCTGAAGGGTGATCCGAAATATTTACCAAAAGAAAACAAAACCGTTTCAAGTAAGTGGTAAGTTAAGAGTTTCTGATTGGCATATTAACAAGAGTCTAAAAATATGAAACCAAATTAAATCAAGACATCTTGTTGTAACCACTAGTCATCTTGTAGAGAGACGAATCTACTGCAAACACTTCACAGAACCTATTCCTCACGGCTGCACTTATATCCTATGCTTCAAACACTTCACAGGACATGTTTCAAACACCTTACAGAGCCTGTTCCTCATGGTTGTTCTTACATCGCTGACTTGAGTACCTGTTCTTGATAAACCATTAGTCAAGCTGTTTTAATATATTGAAAAACAGCAGTAAGGCCCTGTTGGTAAAGCCTGTTTAGAACAACAACACAACTACAACGCTTGGATTTGTTATCATCAAAACCTTATACATTCTAACAACACTGCTGAGATAAATCATATCTTCACTCAGTTGGAGTGTTCCTCATTGCCCTAGAGGCCAAAGCACACTCAACCTCATGGTAGAGTAAATACTAAATTGATTTCCTCCCTTGGAAAGAAATTAGTTACAATTCAATTTGAAAGTTTGGAGGCTGTAGTGGTTCCAATCGAATCCAAAGGACCCTCGATAGAGATTGATCCTTTTATGGATGTCTCTGATAAGGCTGATGTTGATGAAGAGGGATAGACCCTTGTCACTCGTCGGAGACCAAGGAAGCAAAGCCAAGCACAATCGCCACCTCTCCGCCGCAGGAAGAGACAAAGAAGAAATAAGAGCCCTAGCCACTTAAGAGGAAAGGAGAAGTCCAAGAACGTCAAAGGGCACGAAATTCTGCCTATTGACCTCCTTGACTAGGAGCCGCTTGTCCCTGTCACACTCGAGAAGTTTTCACCAACAAGCTTCTTTGAGAAAGTTACAGTCAATATTACCTCATGTTCTAAACTCGAAGAAGAGGAAGACAAAGGAAGTGACGGACAAGAGGAGTCTCCTCAAGTAGCCGATAAGACCTTGACTGTCTTGGAAGCTTTGCCATCTCGCATGAGCTGGAGGCAAATCTTTTGTTTGCCTGACGAGATGCGCCAACATGCTATTGCTGCCTTACAACACCCAAAACTGTACGCTGATAAAATCAAGGATGTGGGAGCATCAACAGTAGGCCTTGTTCAGTGTGCCTCTTGCAATACTGCAGTCACTTTCACTGACGATGATTTGCTGCTAGGATCCAAGCCCTATAATCGTTCCTTGTTTGTGACTGGCTATATTAGGGAGTAAAAAATCAGGTGCATTCTTGTGGATGGAGGGTTAGCTGTCAACATCATGCCTAAGTCTACAATAAACAACGTTGGCATCATGGTGGAAGAACTGTCTGAGAGCCGAACGATGATTCAAGGCTTTAACCTTGAAGGCCAGCGTGCAATCGGTATGATTTGCATTGAACTAATAATTGGAGATTTGATGACATCTTCCATCTTCCATGTAATCGATGCCAAGACTTCCTATAAGTTATTACTTAGGCGACCATGGCTTCACGAGCATGGGATAGTGGCCTCCACTTTACACCAATGCCTTAAGTATTACCGTGATGGAGGGAAGAAAATAAATAGGGATGTCAAGCCATTCACTAGGGCTGAATCTCATTTTGCAGATGCAAGGTTCTTTGAAGAAGGTGCTGCACCTAAAGAAACCATGCCGTCAACCATTTCTTCTACAGGCAAAGGTGTCGTAAAGAAATCCCCTCGAGCAACAAAAGATGATGCTCCTAAGCAGTAACTCGAGAAAGAAGCAAGCAAGCAAGGTTACATCACTTCTTGTGTTGAGCAAGTTGCTAAACAAGCTGCCGCTTCAACGGGATTAATACGACCAATTTTAAGGTACATACCTAGGTCTCACAGTGCATGGGCTGTAGTAATGAGACCAAAGCTACTAAGGGTGATGCAGCTAGCATAACTTCTTTAAAAGGGAGTGTAACAGTTCCAACCCTTAAGATGTGGCAGGCTAAGGTGAGTTAGCCCCCCATTTCGCGGTTTGGCGTCTCTTCTAAGGACAGCGATGATTTTCCAAGCGTGTGGACTAAAGAAGGATTTGATCCCAATGCCTATAAACTCATGGAAAAGGCTGGCTATGACTTTCAAAAACCAGCTACCTTAGAAAAGGTAGTCGAGGTCAAGCCTCATGGACTTAATGAAACTCAGAAAAAGATCCAAGAGTAGGGAAGCTCAGTAGGCATCTCAAAAGTTGGACTGGGTTTTACGCCACCGCAGCCAGTCAGAATATCAGGGCGACGAAAGGACAAAAAGGTGGCAACTCAACACATCTCAGCTGAAGAGGTAGATGAGAGTGAAGAGGAAAGTGCTTCACCTAACCCAAAACCTTCTGTGTTTGATAGGTTGCAATTGTCCGCTCCGAGAAAATGCCCGTCCGTGTTCACCCGAATAGGGAAAGGGAAAGGTCACAAAATCTCTGTTTTTAACAGAATCAAAGACGTTCCCCAGCTAAGGCATTCATTATTTGCTAGGATAAAAACTGGTCAAGAGTCTTCAAGCTCACGGCTTCAGCAGGAGAAAAGTTCTGCGTTTAGCCACTTGGGAGTGATAAATGAAGTTCAGAGCTCTATCCCTTCTCGTATGAAGCATTTCTCCAGCTTGGATTGAAGACAGATAGTTTATTAAGAGTAAAGAGACGTACTGTGATCTTCACGGATCAACAAAACAACTCTAACTCTAGCAATGAGGCGGAGGAAGAAGAAGTTGTTCCTTCCAATTATATCACAGCCCATGAATGTGATGACGTAGACTCAGAGATAGAGCTGGCCGAAACTCCTGATACCTTCGAAGATAGGGGGCAAGCTACAGTTGATGAGTTAAAAGAGTAGAATCTTGGGACCAATGAAGAACCTCGTCCTATCTACGTAAGCTCATCACTTACACCCGAGTAGGAAAAATAGTACTTGGAACTCCTGTCCGAGTACAAGGACGTATTTGCCTGGAGTTATAAAGAAATGCCTGGGTTAGATCCAAAGATCGCAGTTTATAACCTATCCATCAAAAAGGGTATTTCGCCTAAGAAGCAACATCAGTGACGTTTTCGCCCGGAGTCAGTACCGAAAATTGAAAAAGAGGTCAGCAAGCTCGTAGAGGCAGGATTCATTCGCGAGGTCAAATACCCGATGTGGATCGTAAATATCGTGCTTGTCAGGAAGAAAAATGGACAATTTCGTATTTGTGTTGACTTTAGGGATCTCAACGACGCTTGTTCAAAAGATGATTTCTCATTGTCTATCACGGAACTCACGATCGACTTAACTACAGGGCATGAAGCATTGTCATTCTTGGATTGTACCGCAGGATACAATCAGATTATGATAGTGCCAGAGGATCAAGAGGCCACAGCTTTCCCCACACCTAAAGGCATTTTTTGCTATAAGGTGATGCCCTTTGGACTTAAGAATGTAGGAGCAACTTACCAAAGGGCAATGCAAACAATTTTCGATGATATGCTTCATAAAAAAGTTGAGTGTTACGTCGATGATTTGGTGGTCAAGTCCAAGAAAAGGGCAGACCACTTGCAAGATCTTCGTCTAATCTTTGAGCGATTAAGGAGATGCCAATTGAAGATGAACCTACTCAAGTGCACATTCAGTGTCACCTCCGGGAAATTCTTAGGCTTCGTCGTTCACCATCGGGGAATTGAGATCCATCAATCGAAGATCAAGACAATTCAAGAAATGCCTGAACCAAAGAACCTCAGAGAGCTTCGCGAACTTTAGGGTTGCTTAGCATATATCCAAAGATTCATCTCAAATCTTGCAGGACGTTGCCACCCCTTCAGCCACCTTATGAACAAAGGAGTGCCGTTTGAATGGGACGACTCATATCGAATGACTTTTAAAAAAATAAAGGAATATTTGTCCCATCCTCCAGTGTTGGGGGCATCCATCCATGGCAAACCTCTTCGATTGTACATTGCAGCTCAGGAACAATCCTTAGGAGCATTATGTGCACAGGAAAACGAGGAAGGGAAAGAAGTCGCCCTGTACTACTTAAGTCGTACATTGGTTGGCACTCAATTGAAGTATTCTCCCATTGAAAAGATGTGCTTGTCGCTCATCTTTGCCGTCCAGAAACTCAAGCATTACATGTAGGCTTATATAGTACAAGTGATCTCTAAAGCAGATCCCATAAAGTACATCTTATCTAGGCTAATCTTGAATGGGCGACTGGCAAAATAGACGGTTATCTTAAAACAGTACGACCTTGTCTATGTACCCAAAAAAGCAGTTAAGGGACAAGCGTTAGCAGATTTCTTAGCAGATTATCCCATTCCCGATGATTGGGAGCTAAATGATGATTTGCCAGGAGAAGACGTGTTCTACATCGATATCCTCCCTCCCTGGGAAATGTATTTCGATGGTGCGGCTAGGCGTGATAGCGCTAGTGCAGGAGTGGTCTTCGTTTCCCCTGAAAAGCACATTCTCCCGTATTCATTTGTGCTTACTTAGTTATGCGCTAACAATATGGCGAAATACCAAGCGCTTAGCTTGGGTCTTGAAATGGCTATTGAGATGGGGATCACCGACCTCAACATATATGGTGACTCACAGTTGGTCATCAATCAACTACTTGACAAATACGAGGTTAAGAAAGATAACCTTGTCCCGTATCACAGGCAAGCATTACGCCTATTAAATAAGTTGCAGATGGTCAAGCTAGAGCATATGCCTAGGAGTGCCAATAAGATGGCTGACGCACTAGCAAGTCTCGTAGCCACTTTAGCGCTAGGGGCAGAAGGAATGACAATTCCAGTATGTGGCTATTGGGCTGTTTCGCTCGATGATGAAGACTCAGAGGAAGACATCAACATGATCTGTGTCCTTGAAATAGATACAGAAGACTGGTACCAACCTATAATTGAGTACTTAGAGCATGGAAAACTTCCTAGTGACCCAAGGCATAAGACGGAAATACAACGGAGAGCCCTAAGCTTCCTTTACTACAACGGAACACTGTATCGACGCTCTTTTCTTGGCCTTTGGCTACGGTGTTTCGATCTAGAAGAGGCAAAGCAAGTGATGGCAAAAGCTCATTCAGGTGTGTGCGGAGCACACCAATCAGGGCCTAGGCTACTTGGTCGTATTAAAAGGATGGGCTACTACTGGCCCATTATGGTGCAAGATTGCATGGCTTATGTAAAGAGATGTAATGCTTACCAATTCCATGCTAACTTCATACATCAACCCCCAGAACCTCTTCACCCAACTCTGGCATTCTGGCCATTTGAGGCATGGGGCCTTGATGTCGTCGGACCAATCACGCCTAAATCGTTGGCTGGTCACTCCTACATCGTGGCTGCCACTGATTACTTCTTTAAATGGTCGGAAGCAATTCCACTAAGGGAGGTTGAAAAAGAAAATGTGGTCGACTTCATAAGAACGCACATTATTTATCGATATGGTGTGCTGAGGTACATTATCACCGATAATGGTAAGCCCTTCGTCAACAGCCCGTTGACTAGCCTATGTGAGAAGTTTAAGCTCGCCCAGCATAAGTCTTCCATCTACCATGCCCCCACAAACGGCCTGATGGAAGCCTTTAATAAAGCACTTTGCAACTTACTCAAAAAAGTTGTCGCAAAGTCCAAAAGAGATTGGCACGATAGGCTAGGGGAGGCTCTTTGGGCGTACCGAACCACATACAAGTCGCCGACACGATCGACTCCCTTTGCTCTGGTGCATGGAGTTGAAGCCGTATTACCATTAGAGCTCCAAATCCCATCGCTGCGCATCGCCATACAAGAAGATTTGATAGAAGATGAAAATCACAAGCTTTGCTTAGCGAAGCTGGAGGCCCTTGACGAGAAGAGACTTCAAGCACAACAGAAGCTAGAATGCTACCAAGCTCGTTTAGCAAGAGCGTTTAACAGAAAGATTCGGCCGCGCTCGTTTCAAGTTGGGGATCAAGTACTTGCGCTGAAAAAGCCAATCATCATAACCCATAAGACAGGAAGCAAATTTGATCCGAAATGGGAAGGGCCTTATGTTGTCCGCGAGGTATACTCAAATGGCGCCTATAAGATAGTAGATGGACAAGGGGTTTGCGTAGGACCCATAGATGGCAAGTTCTTAAAGGGTTATTACCTTTGATATAGGATATTGTAAGGCCCCTGAGTAAGAGCCTAAACTGCTCATTCTTTAAAAATAAATTCCATTGTAACACTCTTGGCCCGCAAGAGCACAAACTGTAAACGGCAAAAAGAAACTCAAATAAAAAATTTTCTTTGTAATACTCCTAACCCGCAAGAGTATAAACTGTGTACAACAAAACAAATATATACAAAATTTATATTGTTGAACTACGTGATGACTTGATCTTATTGGGAATTACGATGTTTCCATAAGTATGTAGGCAGCTTGGTAAATAAAATATCAAGTTCAATCAAACATAATAAAAGAAGAGAAAGCTGGGTGGCGATCAAATTTCATATAAAGGAGGACACAAAGTCTATTACAAATATTTGTTGCCCAAAAAAAAAAAAGAAAAGAAAAGGAGGAACAAGACAAGTTGAGCAAAACATCAATCGATGTCCATCCAAGTGTCGGGATTAAGCAAGGACTGCAGTGCTAGCATGATCTGCCCATGCTTCTCCAACTCCTTGGCATCATTAGAAGAAAGAGTGAGTACCATTTCAAGGTTGGCAAGAGCTTTGGATCTCACATTAACTTCTTGCGCAGTTGCCTCTAATAGGGAAGATTAGACCTGGACATCTCCCTGAAGCTGGCGCTCCTCTTCCAGGGCAAGGCGAAACGCGTCCTCCAAATCAACAATCCTCTGCACCACCCCCTTAAGTTTTTCCGTCACAGCACCACGATCTACGTGTGCAGTGACAAGGCATGAGCGCACAAGATCGACCTACTCGGTGCGCAGCGCCTTCTCTTTCGCCACATCATCTGGGTGGCGGCATGAAGAAGCTACTTTCTTTAATGATAAGAAGGCTGACACAGCGCTCCCATAACCCTCCACCTTCTTCTTCAAAGGGGTCAGGTCTCCATAAAGTCATTCAATTCCTTCGTAGATCATTGGGGCACTTTGAAGTTTTTCCTCTATTTCTTCAAATTTTACATTCTTCAAACTGGTCAAATACTCAGACCCCATCACTCGAATGGTAGCGGTGAAAATACTTTGAGAGCCACGTCCTAGACAGAAGGAAGTAGTGTAGGGAGTACCTGTATAGGAAAGTTTCCCTTTCGAACCCCCAAGAGTGCCAACATCAGTGTCAGCAGAGAGTAACCCCCTAGTGGCCCCTTCAAGCGAGTTAGGTCCATCAACTGAGTGATGACTCTGAGTAGCTGATGTGCTCAAGGCCTCTGTTTCCCTGGAAGCTGAACTCCCAACCTCATGAGGGGATGTTTGCTTCCTCACAATCTCAATGTTCTTACGAATACCCGGGGTCGCCTTGGGGGCAGAAGATTTAGCAGCACGACTAACATCCTCGAGTAACTATTCATCGACGATGGGTGTTGCCTCCTGTGCTAAGTCAAACTCCCTAATCTGAATAAAAAGAAAGAAGAGGGTAACTTTAGAAACATTTTATGCTGGCCAAAACCAAAATAACAAAGTGAAAGAAAATGACAGTAAAAGGTGAGGGAATGGTGCATACGTCCTCAAGATTGGCTGGCTCGCCTGAACAGCTCTGGATGTCATCAGAAAAATCATCCCCAAGGTTGACTCTGGTATCCCTGGGGATCACGGTCTTATGCCTTTTGCACTCCCCATATCTGAAGTTCGCCTCAGACTCTGGCTCGCTGTCACTATCCGGCGCCAAACCTCGCTTTCTCTCAGCAAGGTGAACTCTCATGGACCCATGAGCGTCATCACCAGACTTCAGGCCCTCAGCATCTAAATCGGCCACGAGATCCTTTCCTTTCTTCCCCTTGACCCTCTTCGATGAGCCAGCCTCTCCATCTTTGTCTTGCCTGGATGAACTTGCTTCCGTACTCTTCTACCGAACGGAAGCACTGGAACGAAGGTCACTAATGGTCACCTTGGGCCACCAAATCTTGTAAGCTGAAGAGATGTGTTGATTCAAGGCCAAGGAGCAACAGGAAGAAAGCCCTGAGACGCAGTCCCCAAAAAGAGGAGCCGTTTCCAATAGAAAAGGGCATTCTGGTATGACACCTCCCGGGTGCGAGGATCTTTGAGAAGTACTCCAGGGATCCCCTGACAGAACCCAAATTACCTACTGAACCGATGCAGGCTATAGGGTTCGACGTAGAAGGTTGCATCCTGATGAATAGGAAGGAAGCCGTCTCGAGGAGAGATCAGTTAATCTGACTTATCCGAATCTAAATTCCCATTGTCGATAAGGGTCTTTGATCGGTTCCTCCCCAACGTTAGACAACTCATGTCAGATACTCTGCCCTCATATATAAGCTCGCGAACATCTTCAAGGTGGCTGCACGTCATATGTGACCCGGAGTAGCGCACCATCAAAGGCCCCGGAGGGGGAGGTTGCAAGACATGATGAGTCTTGAAATAATGGGCGAGCCATCCATGGAGATAGTGCCAGGGGAAGAATGACCGTGAATGGGAAGGCTTCGCAGCCGTAGTAATCCCATCAAGGCCATGGTAAATACTGGCTAGCACAGGGACAGCTAGGCTGAAGATAGTGCCAAACGCCATCGGGCTGGCAGCCTTAAAAATACCCGGGCAAATGAGTTTCTCCCCAGTCTCTGGAAGTGCGAAAACGCACAGCCAACATGAGAGGTACGCTGCCAGATAGGTGCTTTTCCTTCTCTCTTTGGGGACTCCCAAGCTTTTGAAGACTTCTAACTCCTCACGACTCCAGCAAGGATCTTGAGGTTGAATCCGACCACTTGGATTTTGCATCCTTGTGGGAGTCGAGCTATGCGGGCGACACCGCATTGATGGGTTGTGGATGAGCTTCTTCTTGCATCAGAAATTAATCCACGCCTTTGCACTGATGCCTTTCTCACAGATATGCATCTTTTCCAAATGCCTAAAAGTAGCAAACAGAAACTTACAGGAAGATGGCATAGTCCTCAGGTTTTGCTTGTCCCGGTGCTCAAAGGCTTGGAGGCAGGGAATGGTCTCATTGTAGACTTTGCCATTAATTGGGAGTCCACCAAGCTTGTGCAAATCCCATAATGAGATAGACATTTCACGAGATATCGTGTGAAGGGCATTGGTGGTAGGACACCAACTCTCACAAAAGGCGCGCATAACATGTATATCGCGACTGTAAGAGTAGAGCGAGGCATACACCGCCTTGCATAAAGCACACCTTTGCAACTGTGCCTCAAAACAGGAAAGCACATGCTCTGTCCATTCCCAGAATAAGGGAATATAGCCGAAATCGCCATAGGGGATCATGTTCGGGCCCTATCTGAACTACCCAGATATGATGTGACGCCCGAGCACAGGGAATTTAGTAAGAAGGCTGGATTTGTCATAATATGTGCTCTGCAGAAAGTACCCAATGGAACCATCTTCCGCATCCTTTTCCACCCGGATGGAAAATTTAGAAGGAAAGGATGACGGCTCTATAACAGGTGTCTGATTGACTTTCGGTCTCCTCACGGAATGGTAGATTCAGAAGCAGCTGCCTAACCGAGGATTGTCATCTTCCTTATCCACGACGGAAAGAAGAGGCTTGCCGTCACACTGAAACTCCTTAAGATGTACGATTATAACCTGAGAAAAAAATCAAACATAAAGTTAATTCTTTTTCAGGAAAGAAATCGGTACGCAAAGCGGCGTCTAAACCAAATAAATGCTAAAGTAGGGTGAAGCATGGAGCAAAATCAATCAAAATGCTCGTTAACTATCGCGCTAGCTGCTTCTCGCTGCTTGTACCACTTTCGTGCCTATCAGTTCCGTTCAAAGCCCATGCCCAAGCAGCGAACCATGTCACAAGTGGTTCTTCAAATCTTCATACCACTTTCATGCGTATCAATTCCGTTCAAGGCCCTTGGCCAAGCAGCGAACTGTGTCACAAGTGGTTCTTCAAGTCTTCATACAACTTTTGTGCGTATCAGTTCCGTTCAAGGCCTATGGCCAAGCAGCGAACCATGTTGCAAGTGGTTCTTCAAGTCTTCATACCACTTTTGTGCGTATCAGTTCCGTTCAAGGCCTCATACCACTTTTGTGCGTATCAGTTCCGTTCAAGGCCCATGGCCAAGCAACGAACAGTGTCGCAAGTGGTTCTTCAAATCTTCATACCACTTTCGCGCGTATCAGTTCCGTTCAAGGCCCACGGCCAAGCAGCGAATCGTGTTGCAAGTGATTCTTCAAGTTTTCATACCACTTTTATGCGTATGAGTTCCATTTAAGGCCCTTAGCCAAGCAGCGAATTGTGTCACAAGTGGTTCTTTAAATGGCTTCTCAACTTGCACAAGCAACCGTACAAAAAAAAAGGAAAGGAGTCCCGGCATTCAAAAAGAAATGCAGTCTACCAGCAAGTGAGCATAAGCGACAAAAAAAAAAAATGGTCATCTTCCAGCAAGTGAGCATGATGTCGCGATATGCAAAAAATTTGATATTAAATGAATGCGATGTTACAACGACTCAGACAGACGTGAGAAGACTTGTCACTCTAATAAAAAGGTTTCTTATGGATTCATTTTAGCCAGAGGCGTAACTTTATTGCTCATGGTCAAAAAATGGCAAGCTCGTCAAGGCACAATATTGCAAATGTCAAAAATAGGTCAAGTTGCAAACTACCTGTGGTTCAATGAGCATGAAAAAAAAATCTTCCTCATTTTTACACATAATTTGGCCACAAATTCTTAATCCTAAAGATTGGTAGTTGGCTTTATGCAAGTTATTCAATCCAAAACAAAGGAGACTTGCTTTTCACATTCAAAGAAGGGGGAAAGGCAAGAATTTAAGGAACTGAAAAGGATCAAAGTAAAAAAGAGAAAAGCAAAACAACACTCTGGTGAATTTTGGCAACATATCTCCATTTTAGCCGAGAATTCACGCAGAGGACGTGAACAGAGAGAAACAAAAAAGGCCAAGCTTCAATCTTTCATTCTCTCTCTTCCTAACGCGTATGCCAAAATGTGATGTTTTCTCTCTCCTCAACCCACAAAACTCTAGCCAAAAAAAAAGGAAAGAAAAAGCATGATCTTCTTTGGAACTAGGTGCCGAAAGTCACACACAAAAGAAAATGTGGCTCAAAAAAAAAAAAAAACAAAATTTGTATCCATCAAGAACAGGTTCAGACTAGTTGAATCATGCTCAACCCCAAAGTTTCATACCCAAAAACCAATGTATATGAATCAACGCGTATGGTGTAAACAAAACCAACCCTAGTTCCATGAATCAATTCCATCAAAAAAGACAAAAAAAAGGGTCATTAACCAAAACAGAGGACTTTATCCCCAAAAAAAAAAAAAAATAGAGGGAGAGATGACTGAGAAAGTCAATACCTTTGCTAGGGTGGGAATGGTAGTGCAAGGTTGAGCTTTTGGGGGTGGCACCATGAAAAGAGGCAAGCTTCCACTGCTAATGGTGAACTCAATGTGAAAGAGGAAGGGCCTTTGTGCAGATGGGGCTTGGCTTCTGAGCTCTGTTGCTAAGCAGATGAGAAAGAAAGGGGAGAGGAGTAAGAAAGTGGGTGTCTTGGGGGGGCCCTTCCATCGGAAGTTGGTGTGCAACAGCAGCAGCCACAAAAAAGGGGGGTCAGATTTCTGAGCAATGGATGCTCTGTTTCTGGGTTTTGGCTGGGAGGAAATGAGTAAGAGATGAGGACTGTGCAGAAGGGCAGCGAAGGTGATGCTCAAGTTTAGGGTGGCTGGCTGTTTGAAGGGAAGGAAGAGGAAGGATGAGCAGTGACCTGATCACGTGGCTTGTGCGTGCCACTTAAACTAAACAGAAGGCCAGGCTTTGGTGTGGGGGGAAAATAGAAACCAAGCCTCGCCCACACATGAAAACAAAACCAAAAAAAAAAAAAAAATGAGAAGAGATAAGCGGTGGCCCAGGCCCGTAAAAGAAGAAACAGGCCTCCAGCTTAATGAAGCAGGCCCAGGACAAAGCAAGGGAAAAAAAAAAAAGAGAAGGAGTGAGACGGGCCCAGCCCAAGCGAGAAAAGGGCAACCGGGGTCATATGCTGCTTACGTGTTCACTTAAGTGAAAAAAGAAACAGGCCTCTAGCTTAATGAAGCAGGCCCAGGGAAAAGCAAAGGAAAAAAAAAGAAAGACAGAAGAAGGGCAAGGCCTACACGTCTGAAATGAAGAGAAATATTGGATTACATGATCCAACTCATTGTTCTCCCAATTCTTTGACCCGATAAAAAGTGTGTGTTTTCACTTAATCAAAGTTTCATGCCTTTCCTTAAAAAAAAAAAAGGAAAAAAAAAGTTTTTCATCAAGGCATATTGAAATTCTATTCAGTCATTTGTTGTGAAAAAATTATCGGCTGAAGATCATAAAGAAAACGAGCCGCATGTGCTTCAAGAAAACAAATCGAGACGTCGGCCACGCTCAAACGATAAGTCTCACACGTGACCTTGTCTCGAGGGGGCAATTTGCGGGCACTAAAAAAAATTTATTCGTGCCGCACCAAAATTAAATTAAATTAGTTAATTGGGCTAACCCTTTTAATTAATTTAATCAAGTCCAAAGACTTACAAGTTAAGCCCAAAAGACTCATAAGTCAAGCCTAAAAGACTCACAAGTCGAGCCCAAAGATGAAGCCCAAATGACTCCCAAGTCCAGGCTTAGTCAAAATTCGAGTTAAAGCCCAAACCGAGGCTCAAGATGACTACCAAGTTAAGTCACGACCTAAAACCTGAACGAAGTCATGACGCGGTCAAGGTCACAAGTCCAAGTCAAAGTCGAAGGTCAAAGTCAAATATCTACATCGGTTCACAAGTCCAACGTCAAAATCGACTCTCAAGTCAACGTCCGGTCAAAATTCAAGGCGACTTCCAAGTCGATGCTCAGTATAAGGCCTGGAGACTCCCAAATGAAAGTCAAAGTCAAACAAATGAAAGTCAAAGTAGTCTAGGGTAAAGTTTGATTGAAAGGCCCAAAACCTAGATCAAAGCCTAAAACCCAAGTCAAGACCTGTCTTGACTTTCAAGGGGGAGGCTTTCCAATAAATAGGTCCCTACCCCTCTTTATTCAGGGTTGTAAAATCCATCCTTGAAAGAGAAAGAATCAGAGGATTGTATTCATAGAGATTGTACCCCATTCAAATCAATTGAATCTATAAAAATTCAATCTTTGTAATTTGTGATTACAGTCTTTTTCTGTTTTTCAAAATTAGCTACACACACGCCATTATCCCAAACCATCTTTCTTCATTTTCCTTGAAAAAATATGTTCCACAGGAGAATTATTTTCCTCCCCACCAAATACTGCATAAAACAAGTCATGAACGTACATGAAGATCAATGGTAAAAGAATCCGTGTGAACGTACGTTCATGAAGGTGCAATAACACATTAATCCAGTTGAAGTGGGAGAACATCATGTAAAAGTAGCAAGTCAAGCAATACATTCCGCGGGATCGTTGTATTCATGTCATTACAGCACATTGGAGTTAAAACGCGTCGTTGTTTTACATTCGTTTACGACTGTAGTTTACTCAACAATGATGGGGGATTCAAGATTTGAACCTATAATAGAATGTGTGGTGTTCAACAATGTTGAGTTGATTAGGAAACTTACTAGAGACAAAGCTATAAATTGAAATGAATAGCGTGAGAGAAGACTATACCAAATTCTTTTTTCACTATTTCAAAGACAAAGCTCGACTGAGCCACTTTAAAGGTATAATGGATAATGAAGGTCGTGTGTAATAGATTCTTATTAACTTGCAATCTTGGCCACAAGATTTTCCAAAACTCTATTCTAAAGTATCAAGACTAAATCTACCCCACTATTGCCTTTCAAAAAAGCAAGAGATTTTGCATTCTATGACTCGTGTCACCTCACATATGAAGATCTAGCATGGCTTTCTACGCCCCCCTCCCCAGAACGCATTTTTTAAGCATGCATGCCTTGAAGTCACCTGGCCCTACTGGTAATTTAGCTTACTTAGCATCCTTCATATACACTAGGATCTTGTTGGAGTAACGATTATAGAGCAGTTTTGGAATTTCTACACTCTGGTAGGCTATTATAGTGGAGTAATCATACTCATATTGTTCTTGTAGGTTGGTAAGGACTAACCTTAGGTACAGAAGCGGAAGAACTATGTTTCTTACTTATTACCCACTAAATTGATGAATACGAGCACATAGTGGCTACCAGAGCCACCAAAAAATTCAGTCCCAAAATCGAGGGCCGCAAAGGGTAGATTGGCCCACAAGGGTAAGCGGGACAGAGGGAGAGACTTGACGCCTTTTTAGGAGGGTTTAGCTACTGATTCATGTCCCTAAACCCCTAATTATCCCCCTTTAAGTAGGCTTCCTGATTCTTAATAATTAGGATAGACAAGGGGGAGGTTTAGAGTCCACTAACCATCCATCACCTGGGTCCACTCAACCATGCATGACGTAAGCCATATGCCTTGCACCAATCATAAATCTTCACGCTTCATACTAGGAATGGGATGTGTGGCCGAGAAAGTAACTAATAGTATTAAATTAAGTCATCATCCAACTAATATAACACTTTCACATAACACGACCCCCAAGCTATCCAATCATCACTTGTAGCATACCTTGTCCCTTCATCCTTATGGGTATATCATATGATTATATACTCAATATAATCTCCTGGGTTAAAATGGTGAATGGGAAGGCTATTCCTTGAATAGTCATGATAATCCATCTTAGCTTAACTACTTTTTAAGATGTTCTGTTTGGCCCTTAGAAAAAAACATTAAGGTATACATCAACCTTCGACTTCATATCATACTCTTAAATCAAAAGGCATCGTACATAGGGCCCTCCATGATAAAAATAGGGAATTCAATTATCACACCATGTAGAGGTTGACTGAGAAGCACACACAATATGAAATGTGTGTTGTAGTATAACTCCTACTAAGTTTAGCATGTAACTCTATTATACCATGTGAATCGTTAGTTTAGACTTTGGTTATAAATCTAACCTGAGCCACTAGGTTAACATACTAAATATTAATCTTAACAATGAAGATTTGGTTTTAAGGGTTTCAATATCAAATTAGACATTTCACATCCGACTTGCTGGGGTCTCATCTTAAACTTACTAGGCAATCGTCATCTATCATTCATACAATATTGGTATGATGATGAACAATGTTACACACTTAATGGCAATATGATTGAATCTCATCCCTCCCACTACTTAAGTGGTAGGGTGATTGACTAAGTGATAAGGCTAATAAGAAGTCTGTGGCACTTCAATGTGCCCAAATCACAATTGTAAATCATGAACATCTGAAAAAAGACAAAACCAATCTTTATTTTATAAATGCTCATCACAAGAGTAACATGTCCATAAATAACAAGATACATTAAAAACTAAATCCTACAGATAGGGGTGAGCTAAAAAATCGGGTATCGATTTTGGACCCAGAGCTGGTTTAGACCCGACGGATACGGACCACGACTCTGTGAGACTGGCAATGGGACTGGTTCCAAAATTTAAGACCCGGTTATAACGGGTCTGGTACCAGGTTCTAAAATTTTGGAACTAGGCCCGTACCCAGTATTATGCAGTACACAATTAAAATTTAAAGAATTTCATGAAAAAATATAAAAAGTAAACTTTTATTCCTCAAGTGATGTATCTTTTGTACCTGTATCCAACTTCAAACTACCCTAATTTAACTCTTTGTCATTTTTGCTTTCAATTTATTCCGAGCTTACTGTCTATGTGTCTTGACCATCATAACTTTCTTCCTTCAAGATTTGGTTCATCTCCTCATGAGCCTAGTTGCTTACTGCATATTTTTTTTTTCATACTATTTTGACCATTTCTCTCTATTTCTCTATCTATTTAAAGTGAATTAAAATAATTTTTAGGCTTCTTGTTCATTTTATATTCTTGATTTGTGGGTTTGTGAATAACATTTTCTCCAATTCTCTAAGTTTAATTAGAGTATGTGAATCTTCTTTACTACTTATTGTATATTTGACTTAGCCTTATAATTCGGTTTTAGGGATTTGACTTCAGATATAATTTCTCAACTTCCTTTAATTCCTTCCTCCCCCTATTTTCTTAGGGGAAAATGAGCAAATAAAAAAACATTATTTAGTAACAGTGTACCCTGAATAGGATCCAATCCCAATTAGGTCCGAGGCTGAGTCCAAATTCTAGGATCTGGTTCCAAACGAATTCAAAATCGATTTCAAATTTTGGGACATGATTCCAACCAAGCCCTTTTCCAGTTCCTAAAAATCTAACGGGTGCCCAGTCCCGCTCACATCTACCTGCAAAAGCCTAGACTCATCATATGAGCTTTGAAAGCATCTCTAGGAGTAGGTTTAGCCAAGGGATCAACAATCTTCTTATTAGTGAATATATACTTAATGTAAACTTCTTCCATCTTTATAGCGTCTCGAACAAAATGATAATGTCTCTCGATATATCTTGTCTTCCTATGAAATTTTGGATGCTAAGCATATTGAATGTCGAAAGTATTCTCGTATGACATTTCAATAGGATCATGGACCCTAGCTAGGGATAAGATTGAGATCCTGAAGAAAACGCCTAAGCTATATTGCCTCCTCGATGGTAAGGCAACAAGCAGCATACTTTATCTCCATAGTCGACAATGCTAGGCAGTCTTACTTCTTACTGCACTCTGATATGGCTCCCCTATCAAGGGTGAAAATATATCCTGAGGTTAACCAAGACTAATCCAAGTCACTACCTCAACAGGCATCTGAGTATCTTCCTAAATTTAGTTCCCTACCCTGATAACTAAGGACCAGGTTGGTAGTAGCACGAAGGTAGTGCATGATTAGCGATGATAAACACATCCGAGTTTGAGGCACATCCTATGCAATTCTAGGCAAAATAATCCGATTCAAATTAAAAAAAAAAAATTGAGTCCAAGTCCACTACAAACAATCCTAATCCAAGTTAGATTCGGATTTTCGGATTAGATTTAGAGGAAAAGGTAACATGAGATCTGATTTTTCAATCTGATCCATCTATTTTGTTAACTCATTAACATTCAAATCTAAAACTTCATAAATCTAAAGTCTACTTTCTAAGCTGAACCCACGTGCCTGACTTCCCACACAAATTTTTCATTTTTAATTTTTTAATTTTACAAATCTAAAGCCTAGCCTCAAGCTCCTATAAGTTGCTTAGTCAACTCTTGCTCTACCTTCTCTCCCGCTCTCTCTCTCTCTCTTTTTGTGAGTCTTTGTTTCATTTTGTAGCCAATTAGCTGCTCGGCTCCCTACTGTTGCCCCCTAATGTCATTTGCCTCTATGTCAGTTGCCTGTCTTCTTGAATTTAGCATTAAATGTTCAAATATTCATTTGATATGATAGAAATGTACATGTTATTGCATCGATAAGTGGATAGAATAAGTTCGAATGAAAAAAAAAAATGACACAAAATTGTTGTGGGCCAAATGAAATCGATTCGGATTGGATTGAAACTGACTCTAATCCAATCCAAAGTAGATCAAATTCGAAGGTTGTCCCTAATTTGTTAGATAGGATTCAAATTCGAATGTTTCTGCATTCGATTCAAATTCAGTCTAAATTCATCCCTATGCATTATTCTCTTGACACCTAATGAGCAGGTCATGTGTTACTCTATTAATAGCTTACCGAACTAATCACAAACCAAATGTCAGCTTATGCATATGACATGGCATACGTTAAGCTTCCACAACACTAACATAGGGGAAGCTTCCCTTTCTCTATTTTTCATCATCTGTTTAAGGTATTGATCAGGATTTAAGGTCTGTCTACAGGCTTGGAATTATGCATCTGAAAGCATTCTAAGACCTTTTTAATGTATGCCTCTTGGCACAAAGCTAGAAGCTTCTTGGGATGGTTTTTGATTATTTCCACATCAAGGACATACCTTACTTCACCCATTTCCTTCATCTTAAAGATAGAAGACAACCACCACTATGCAGTTGTTTCCAACCACGAGTATGTCACCAATATAAAAATTAAGATCCCTTTTTTTGTTTTCTTAACCTGCATACAATGGTCTTCTAAAATTATGGGTAAGTAAAACGAAGTAATGCCTTTATGGAATCTAAAGGACCAAGATTTAAAAGATTACTTAAGACCATCTATGGTGCAACACAACAATCTACCAAAAAGTGAAGCCACTAAAATTCAAAATTTAAATTTAAATATGACTTTGATAGTTTACTAGTACGAATGGCAATAACCTTATGATATGGCATAAGAAATTTACTTAGGCCTTAGCACAATATATTGACTCAATAGTTGATTGATATCCATTTGAATAGCTCACAACAGTTTACTAGCAATAGATAGGCACTTATTTAGCCAATTGTAAGAATACTATATTCAGTAAATAGTTGATAAATGGGTTGATACAAATTTAACACATATTCACATAAAAATTTTGATCATCATAAATTAAAGAAGCCACTTTAAAATAAACCACATGAATTGATTAAATATAACTATTGAAACAAAGAAAAAACGGAATATATAAACACTATTTTAAAACTCTAGACACTCAATCTAGCCTATTTTGAACTTAGCATAAAATATCACATGCCACTTCAAAGACTCTTCTAACATACACTAAGGTGGCCAAGTTAAAATAGAACATGACATTAGACATCAAAACTATTTTCATGGCTCTTGATTTTGTTCTAATTTGCTCTAATTTTTTGGACAAAATGACCCTAAAATCTTTATTTTATAAGTGTAAAAATGAAGGAGGGCATAAGAATGCTTCCCTCCCTCAATCCAAGCTTCTTATTAATTCTCCAAAATACTCCAAATAGTTACAAGTTAATTTGATTTTAAATTTTAAAACTCATAAAAATTCACTAATTGATATCCCCCCATTTCCCTACTTTCATCATCTGTTTAAGGTATTGACTAGGACTTAAGGTCATATCCTTTTAATCTAAATGTCTACAGACTTGGAATTATGCATCCGAAAGCATTCCAAGACCTTTTTATTGTATGCCTCTTGGCACAAACCCAGAAGCTCCTTAGGATGATTTCTGATTATTTATACATCGAGGACATACCTAACTTCACCTATGGCCTTCATCTTAAAGATAGAAGACAACCACTACTCTGTGGCTTCGATCATTTCCATGTTGTTTCCAACCACATGTATGTCATCAACATACAAATTAAGATTCCTTTGTTGTTTTTTTAACATGCATACAATGCTCTTCTGAAATTATGAATAAGTGAAATGAAGTAATAGTTTTATGGAATCTAAAAGACCAAGATCTAAAAGATTACTTAAGACCATATATGGTATAATGACATACCTTGTCTTCTTGGCCATTTAATACGAAACCAATGGATTGATCTATATAGATCTCTTTCTTAATGCTACCATTGAGGAAAGTAGTCATTATGTCCATTTGAAACAACTCTAAGTCTACATGAACAACCAGGATCAGGAGAAGGTGAATAGATACAAATCTCATCACATGAGAAAACGTCTCTTCATAGTCTATAAGTTCAACTTAGGTAAACCTTTCACCATTACATGGGCTTTAAACTTGTTAATCAATCTATTAGCCTGATGTTTAATCTTGAAAATGCACTGGTTTCCAATTAACTTGCATCTCACAAACCTTATCTCGTGTCATTCAGTCCATTTCATCCTTCATGATATGTATCCACTCTTTATGGTTTAGTGAATCAACCGCCTCCTGAAAAGATGTGATGTTGCTCTTTTTTCAAAGGGACTCCAAAGGAATATTGAATCTTTGACTTAGAAATATTATTGAGGAATTATCCCCCATTCACTCATTGAATTCTAGGACCTTCATCATTTGTCTACCTACATGCAGAACCCCTCCCCCTTTTTCTTAGAGGTGTTGTACCCTCAATATAAAGAGAATAACTCCCACTATCCCTTAGAGGTGTATCCTAGATAAGTAGACTGACTTCACATTTAGGATTGAAGATTGAGGACGAAAGTCAGTCTTATGTTGATTCTATTGTAAAAGTATTATTTTTACTAAGTATTTCAAATATATAAAAATTGTATTTGATAAATATGCTCTTATCTAAGCCTTGTTCACAATCATCTTAATAATTTACCAAGTTAAACGTTTTTGATTATTAAACGTTTCACAAGTTGGCATTGACTTGTTAAATGAGTACTTTTACCATCATGGAGTTTGCTATAGGACTTATCAAAGAGATTTTGCTGCCTATTTTTATGCACATTTTGCTCCTTTTTCTCATCAATCATATCTTATGTTCATTTAACTTTTGTTCTATAAATAGGGAACTCTCACCTCAGTAGTGACCATCTCTTGGCTTTGCACTTGATTATACTATTCTACTTCATTGTTTAATATAAATTGAACAATGAATATTTGTTACTCTTATCCAGGTCACATAAGTCAATATGCCATTCTTGTCACCTCTCCTATGATTAAGTAGTTATACTAAGCAAATTAAATAGCGAGAGTGTGTCAAGTCCGCGCTATGTTTGAGTCTCGTTCCGTGGGCCAAGTTGAGTTAGAAATTTGGTTCATGATTTAGGGGCAAAACAATTAAGTAGTTATACTAAGCAAATTATCACATAAGATATGCTTTCAAGATTTTAATCAGCATAGTCTCAGAATCAAATAAACAACTTGATAAACCTCCAATTCTAGTATTTTATCCCCTCAATTTTACTAATCTTCCTTACATATTTCCTAGATTTAGTGAGTAATCCGATCATATTTGCTCATTTTTGCTCATAAATATCTTATTTGGATAAACTTTCCTCGAGATAAATTTTACCCCGATTTGAGTGAATTTGTGGTCAACGATTTAAAGTTGGGCAAGTAGCTATGTTTTGGCTAAGGAAGAAGTTTGAAAAGTGAGCGAAAATGTTCAAAGGTGCAAGAATGAAGTTTTAAGCATTTGCACAGGTAGCCGTGCAATGTATGCATGGTTGGGCAAAAAAAATTACTAAAATAGGCTAAAAAGTTAAATGGTTGCACGACCGATTGTGCACTTTTTGCATGCCCGTGCGTATCAATCGACAAGGGGATTCCAAGTTTGTACAGTAGGATGTGATAGCTCTATAACCATGCATCTACTCGTCTAGAGATCTTGCACAACATGTTGTGCAACTTCGCACACGTGCATCCCTATTTCTCTCTTGGTTATTGTTATTTCAACTCTTAGTATTTATTAAATATGATATTTGGTGGTAATTGTTTTGTGCTTTCTATCATGTTTTGGAATTAATACCGCTATGCTTCATTAATCATGAATTAGCCCCAATCTTATTTGTTTCAAGCTTGTGTTATTAAATTCTACATTACTCACCACATGTTTGATGAATTGATTGAAATAGTGTTCATGCATTTTTGTTCAGGTTTAGGGAACGTTGGAAGATGAACCTTTACTTAGTGTGACTAAGTAAGAAATTAGGGTCTTAATATGAAAATAATTAGGATCCAAGAGGTTATCTACCTTGTAATCCTTCGACCTTTAGTGCCATAAAAGCATATGTCTATAATTCTAGGATTAGTCTTCGTCGCTTGAAAGAGAGAGGAGATTGGCTTAATTGTCAATCTGTTTATTCATGACGCTTGCTTGAATAAGTATGATGGGTTTAACAATTCATTTGGTGGCATGATCATGTGGTTAGTTCCAACATGAGTGTTTGAATTATCTTATTTTGAATTGTATTCTTGTTTATTTGTCATATTTTTAATATTTAGCTCAAGTTCTGAACTTAATATGCCTAGATTGAGTAGTATGATTATTTTTGGTGCTTGAAAGCAAGTTCTTTAATGATTCGATCCATGCTCCCCAATTGCTACTTACAGTTGCATCGTGTGCTTGCTTTTAAAACTATAATGGAAATCATCAAAAGTCAATTTGGATAAAGTGAATGGGGGCCAAAAAAGGCAATTTTAGTTACGATACCCTATAGGTTGGTAAGGACAGGCCGTAGGTGTGGAAGTAGAGAAAATCATTTATTTACTTATTACCCACTAAATTAGTGAACACAAACAAATAGTGGCTACCATAGTCATTGAAAAATTCACATCTCAAAACTAAGTTCCACTGATGGTGGACTGCACTGTGAGAGAAATGGAAATAGAGGAAGAGACTGGATGTGTTTTTAGGAGGGGTTAATTGTTGATGCATATCCTAAAAGCCCTAATTACATCCTTTAAGTAGGCTTCTTGATTCCTAATAATTAAGAGAGACAAGGGGGACGTTTAGAGTCCACTAACCACCCACCACTTAGCTAAGGAAGTAGACATTAAATCTAGACCCAGTTAATAGTGTTGATTCCTATAATTAATATACCAACGAATTTCAGTGACTTTTGGCCAATTAGCAGGAGTAATGTTATTTATGAGGGAGTCTCTTTGAATGTCTCACTCCATGGTTGAAGAACAACATCTCCTCCTTGGTAGGGCCATTTTAAAATGCATTTTTTTCTGAGTAAGTGCATCGGGCATAGATGTCTTATTGCCCATGAGGCTACGAAAATTATTTATATAAAATGATCAACAACCCAATTGGTGGCGTTTAAGACTTATATGAGTAAGGCTTATGAACCGATTGAATGGGACTTTCTTGGGGCACTTCTTCAGATTTTGGGATTTTCGAAACTTTGGGTTCAACTCATGATGGAGTATCTTACCTTACTAGTCTCATATTCTAAATTAATCATCTCCTTCATTTAAACTGGCATGTGGCCTTTCCCAAGGGGATCCCTTATCTCAGTATTTATTTATCCTTTATTTGGAGTTTTGTTTGATATCCTTACTTATGCAGAGGTATTGGGCCATGTGAAAGGCACTAAAGTGTCAAGAGATGTTCCTCTGATCAATCATCTTTTCTTCACTAATGACCCCTCATTTTTCACTATTATAAAAGAGGACCAATGCTATCCTTTAAACAATTATACTTTACCCTCGACAACTTTTGTCAATGTCTGGACAATTGACCAATATTCAAAAATCTACGGTGGTTATGTCATTATAGGCAACTACGATGGATAAATCTCTAATGAATATGACTTTTGATTTTTAATTGGTAAAAATCTTTGGCATATACCTGGGTACACCTATGCTTTTTCCTAAATCAAAATCCAGCCATTTTAACTTCCCGATTGATCATGTTCAACAATGCTTACTTAGTTAGAAGGCCAAGTCCCTTCTAGTAGCTAGGTAATTGGTGTTAAACAATGAAGTCCTTGGCTATGGGTACCCATATAATGTCAATTTTAAGACTCCCAGCCAAAATGTTCATGTTTTCAATGTTATTATTGCTGGGTTCTTCTAGTAATCTAGCAAAGGAAATGGGTCGGTTCATTGGTTACATAAGGATCTTCTTGATCTACCCAAATTATTAGGAGGACTTAGAATTTGGGATGTTGGACAATTTGATAAGGCTTTGCTCATGTATTAAGCATGTCGTATCCATTAACTCACAGATTCCCTCATTTCAGAAATTTATTAAGCAAAATGCTCTATTGCATCCCTAATTGAAACCAATATGTGTTCTCTCTGCCCTTAACATATGTATTGGGGCCACTGTGGATTGCACAATCCTTTTTACTAATGGTCTTACTAGCTGTGCGTAACTCCTATAACATTATTATTGATACCTCAAAATAGGTAAGTGGACAGATTTTGTTTTTTTATGATGAGAATGACAAATATCTATATAGGACCTTCTAAGCAAAATAGGGATTAATGGAATGTATCTAACCTAAGGTAAGTTTCTACATATGATTTAATTGCTTCAACACTTGTTTTATATAAAATGTCCAGTCTTTAGAGAGTTCTAAAATGTTCAAAATCCCCCAAAATGCTCTGGAACCCTTCGAAATATGCTAGAATGCTCTATAATATTCTCGAACCTTTCAAAGCACTCCAGAATCTTCTAAACTATTCTAGAACCTTCTAGAGTATTTAGGCCCTTTTGCAATGTTTTAAAACCTTATAGGTTATAATAAAACATTCTAGAATACTCTTTAGAATGTTCCACACAATGCTATAGTCGTGTAGAATCTTAGATATTTGTATAAAGTATTCTAGATTTGTAATATTAGACATTGAATCAAATAGATCTCTACTCTGTATTAAGGAGGTAGATATGTATATATGCACCCAACCAAACCCATTTCTATAGCAAGCATTCCAGCTATAATACAAGACATTCTCCCAAACTTCCATGTGGCTACTTTCTCACTAAGTTCCCTTTGTGTGTGTGTACTTACTTAGCTTGTCACATCCAAGTCAAGCATCCCTAAGGCTTACACGGAAACTAAGGGAGGGTTTCGAGTGACTTAATTTAGTAGCACCATACGAGTGTGAGTTTGAGTGAATTATCAACCCGCGACAGTTGGTGTTAGAGCCAGGAATGGGAGATTACTGGCTTCCACCATGGCCAATGTCGGCAACCCTCAACAAGGTGATAAGAAGGCCAAGAAAAAGAACAAGGACGCAGTGGCCTTGTTGAGGAAAGGCTAGCGGATATCAATGCTAGCAAGTCCACCCGAATGGGTAGGGGCAACAACAAGGACAAGTGTATTAAAGAGATCGAGTCCGAGTAGGACGTGAAAGAGCTTTGGGTGGAGATGCAAGCGATGATGACCTCTATAGTGACCGACTTTAACAAATAGATCCAAGCCCTTTAAGCATCCAAGGGTGCCAAGGATGGTAAACTCTAACCCTAGGAGGTTCAGGTTAAGGCCTGTAAGGCAAGGGTCGAAGCTTTGGAAGCACAACTAAAAGTATGCACAGCCATGATGGTCAATGGTGGATCCATCCAAGTGTCCACCACTCCAAAGGAGAGTGCATCAAGGCCTCCTGCTTTCTATAGGGATAGGAATGCAAAAAAGATTGACAACTTCTTTTCGAAAACTCAAGGCCTACTTTGGAGCAACGGGCATAAAATGATGTTCCAAAGGTGAATAACGCAGCTTTTCACTGGAGGGCTATTGCACATGTTTGATGGCATTACGGGTGCAACAACGTCAGTAGAGAATTTGATATCGTCAACATATGGAATGAATTCAAGAAGGAACTTAAGAAACAGTTCTACATATAGGATGCTGAATATAAGGCCACGACTAATCTTCTATGCCTTTAGCACAAAGATGGTCACATTTGAGAGAATATCAAGGAGTTCCAAGAGCTACTCTTGGAGATTCCAAGTATGAGGGAGCATAATGCACTCTTCTGTTTCTTAATATCCTTCGGGGATGGGCCAAGATGAAGCTGAAGAGGCATTGGTGTAAGATCTCACATTGGAGCTTGTCACCACCGAGTCATTAATTATGTTTAAGAAGGAATCCTCAAAGGTATGGGAAGATGGTGACGGTGATGGAGAAGGGGATAATTCTCCTAAGAGGGATAAAGACTACAGGGAAAAGGATAAGTCTTCTAAGAAGATCTCATGCTTCTTTTACAACAGGCCTCATCGGCTTTTAAGCGCCCAAAGTGTAGTCAACTTTTGGCGCTTGTGATAAAAGAAGAGAGGCAAGAAGAGGAAAAGAGGATTACATCAATGAAACTTCTCAGTGCTATCTAATCAAAGTTGGCGGAGCAACCCGATGGCCGCATGTATGTAGAGACCGAAGTTAGAGTTAACAAATTCCAAGCTACAGTGAACACTAGAGCAGACACTGTGTATATAGCAAAGGAGCTTACTGATGAGATTAGCCTGCCTTACAAAAAGGAAAAGGGCTATATTAAAGGAGTTAACGCAACAAGCCTCCCTATCTATGGAGTTGCTTAGGGCGCTGACATTCAAATTGGTCCATGAAGAGGTAAGGTCAACATAATTATCGCTTCCCTTCATAATCGGAGATTCTATCTGGGAATGGACTTCCTTGATATGGTGAAGGCATTTATAGTCCTCTATGCTACCACCTTATTCATCACTGATAATGGGCAAGCTCATGCAATACAAGAGACAGAGAAAGAAAGGGTGCTACATGCCTTTCGATTCTAGAAGAATGGGAGTCAAGCTTCTTGCTAGCCCTCAAGAGGAATAAGGGGCTTGAGGGTGTCATACCAATGACACTGCCTGAGAAGTTGGCACAAAGGAGGAAACGAGTCAGTAGGAGTATGTGCCAAGTAGTTAAACACAACATAACAGCCCAACCGAGTGAAAGAGACACCACCTGTGAGTGAGGCAACTCAAGAATCGAGCATACAAAGACCCAAAGGCAACAAGGACATTGCCTGATTGGGTGGGAAGAATGTCATGGGTCAAGTCTTTAGAGAGTCCGAGAACTAAGATTCTTCAAAATATACCGAAACCCTCTAGAATATGCTAGAATATTCTAGAATATGCTCGTACTTTCTGGAGCACTCTATAATCTTCTACACTATTCTAGAACCTTCTAAATTATCTAAGACCTTCTTGAGTATTATAAAACCTATTAGATTATACTAGAATATTCTAAAATGCTTTTTATAATGTTTTACACAATTCTATTCTTGTGTAGAATCTTATATATTTGTATAGAGTATTCTATACATGTAATATTAGTCATTTTGCCAAATAGATCTCCACCATCCATTAAGGAGGTGGATGTATGTATATACTCTCAGGCTCATTTGTACACCAAGCATTCTAAATGTAATACATGGCATTTTCCCAAACTTTTTTGTGCCTACTTTCTTGCTAACATCCCTGTGAGGGTGTGTGTGTGTGTGTACATGCGTGCACTTATATAGTTGATTAAGTCAAAGTCAAGCATTACTAACGCATACTAGCAAACTAAGGAAGGGTTTTAAGTAAGTTTGCTAATGCTGCACACTTGTGAGTTTGAGTGAATTATCAATATGTGACATTAGGCTCTTTGTCCTACAATTGCTTTTAATCGGGTTATTTGGATTGGAACTCATTTGACGAGTAACCAGTCGAGTCTGGCTATGCATGGTTGACACTCAAAGCCTCTCCAAATTCGAAGGTCAAGATATTAGTCACCTATCAAAACTTACTTGCTCTCTTCATGTTCCAAATAATGGAAGATTCTATTTTGCAAAATTTATTATTGTTCTAGGGGTAAAAATTCAACTTTTTTTTTTTTAAAATATTTTTGTTTGGCATTAAAATTTGGAAAATTTGTGTTATCTTTAGAAAATTGGAGCTGTCTAGGTATAAGACGGGGGAAAAAGGTAAAATTCAAAATCTTTTATGTAACCAACACTATACAATTTAGGTTAGGGCTGTTCAAAATTAGCTAAACCCGAAAACCCAAATTACAAACCCCTGAGCTGACCCAAATTTTTGAAGATTTGAACCGATTTTTTTTTCATTTTTGGTTCAGATATGATTCATGATTTTGGGAGTTTCGGGTATCTGATAACCAAATATATATTTTTTTTTAACATAGAAGCATACGGAAGGAAAGAGGAAAGGTTTTGAAGTTTGAAAAAAGAAAAAGGAAACCCCTACTCGTTTAGTTTTGTTACAATCGCCCCAACTGCATTTCACTATTTTTATTTCATTGCTCTAGTGCTCTTCACCTCTCTCACTTAAGCACAAATCAAATATAATGATACATTTACTAATCTCACATATTGATGTGAGTATTACCAGAGCTCGAAAAACCTTATTAAAACCTGTCCCATTTAGCACTTGAATGGATTATGAAAGTGGATTTTAGGTGGGTAGGGGTATGGATATGGGTATTACGTTTGAAAATTGGTATGAGTACGGGTATGAATTCTTAAAATCAGTACTCGATTGTGTATCCAATTTGTTCATAGAAAACAACAACAACATGCTAAAATCCAAAAATGAATGTTAGTTATGAAACTCTAGTTGTATAGTGTTTATTTGTGTAGAAATGAAAAATTAAATTTTTTCACAATTTTAACTTCTATGAGTCTAATTGGATAAAAATTTTATTTGGATTGTTTGAAATTGCTAATCAAATATACCGTGTATGCAAATATGGATTGAATATGGATGACACTTTTCACACGCTATATGCACCAGAATAAAACTTGAAAATCCGACAAGGGATATAATCATCCAAAACCTGATGACTATGGGTACGAATATGCGTAAGATTTTTGAAAACAGGTATGGGTGTGATGATAGCTCAACCTACCCTGAACCTGTTACACACACATTCCTAATCTCACATGTATTAGCTTTTCCAAAGAGTATTCGTTAATTGAATGATTTCTATGGAGAAAAACAAATGAAGGAAGGGCAACTTTTGCGTTACCTAGCTTTCCTTCCCTTAGCTATGATCTTCTTCCCCTGCCCCCACCCCCCATTTCACACTTGTTTGATTTGCATTGAGAAACACAAATTTGGCATAAAAATGTTTCATTTTTAATTTGAAATCCAACATATTTTAAATAACTTTAAGAAAACTACTGTAAAAAACCAATATACTACACAGAAGATATAAGAAAGTGAAAATTTCAAAAAAAAAATTGTAAAAAGAAAATCAAGTTAGCAGGTACCCTAAAAACCGAATCGAAATTTTTTGGTACCCGAACCATGAACGCCCCTAATTTGGATAGTTATTTTTATGACCTAGAAGGTAACCATGTGATTAGTCGCATGAATGTCTTAAACTTATACAAAAGTTAGTAATTAGAAGCCTTCTTTTTTTGGTGTTAAGTGGCACTACAGGTGTAAATTAAGGAAATGGTAAAGCATCGTTGTAAGCTGCAAGGATCCATAAATTAAACACTCCTAAATATTGAAACACACAAACCCTATATAAATAAAGAACTTAAAATTGCACTATATATGAGTATGGTGCACTATTTACTATTGATTTTACATGGTTTCCATGGTGAACTTGAATCAAATATTTTTCTTCCGCAAAATTATTATTATTATTATTATTATTTACAACGGCAACTCTAGGGGTGTTACACTTACAAGGTATCAGAGATCTTGATTTTACTTTGGTACTATTAAATGTTATCAATTCCTAATCGTAACTTTTTATTCTATTAATATTAATATGCAAGGAATGGGAAGCTCTTGATTATACCAACACTAATGTACCAGATCTCATCAAACTCCACAATTAACATGTTTGGCAAATATTCAAACATACAAACTGTATATAAATAAAGAATTTAACATCCCTCAATTTATGAGACAACACACTATTCAGTATTAATTTTATGTGCTATTTATTGTGAATTTGAAGCAAATATTTTCCTTCCACAAAATAGCATTCTTTTATGATGAAAACCTTTGGAACCTTATAGTGCAGGCGAAAAGTTATAAGTCATCGAAGATATCGAGTTAAGTTGGTGTTATTAAATGTTATCAATTCTTAATCATAACTTTTTTATTTTGTTAATATTATTATGCATGGGATAACCCGAACATGATTCCCATTCTCCACCCTATCTCAAAACTTGAGACATGATTAGCATAGTGGATGCACCCATTCATGATGTTGGTAAGTGGATCATAATATATGTGTATACCACCAAACATAAGGTCCACTGGAGTGGGATTAATCATTAGCCTAACATTAATTAACATTTGTGTATGGGAGCAAAATGACTAAGCCTACTCATGAAGATATATGTGACCACACTTATGAAGCGGGGACACGATAATGCTTGGAACATTATGGAAGTATCCCACTAATCTTTTGCTAACCTCATTTCATACATTGTAGCATTACAACCTCGTTTTTTCCTAACCTTCAGATAATTAGATCATTGTTAATTATTCCGTCTCAACTATATCAAGGTTGACAATAAACATGTATTTTTATTTTCAATTATTTGTTAATATAAGGATTAAGGATCCATTCATGATTTTAAACATCATCTGTGGTTTCACGTTTAATTATTATTGAGCTTTCATTCATCTTCCAACCAAACCATCAATCCCAAGTTGTACTGAGCTCTTGCGACTGCACCAAAAGCCATGCCCCAAAATTATAGTTGTATATACTTATATAGTATAAGTTGCATTTATGAAGTAGAAAGGAAAGGAAGGTGAAGTGTTTGAAATCTTAGCATGTTTTTCGTGAGATTATGGGTTAAACACTAATCAACCGCATTTTTTTCAACTGTCTTGGCTTTTAGTTTTTTTGTTCCCTCTGACTGAACAACTCGGACCCAACAACCAATTTGACACCCGAAAGTGGACCCAAAACCCTAGTTAACTTGCACTGATATGAATCCAACCTAAAATCTCTTGGACCTAATAACAAATTCGACACCCAAGAGTGGACTCAAAACCCTATTTAACCCGAACCAATCTAAATTAAAGTTGAAATCTCTCATAAAGTTGCTTCTTTTTTCATGATAAGCTCATTAGATCAAACATTAATTAACCAGAAGTCTTCTCGAATCGAAAATCACCCAACTGGAATCAAATTGAACTGGACTGAAATGTCTTTTCACTTGAAACATTACCTTAACTTAATCTAGTCCCCACACAAAACGAACAACCTTTTTGTCAGTTCCACAGTTCCTTCCTAGTTACCAAACGCACTCTTCTTGTAACTGCCTCTGAACTCCATAAAAAGCCCTTACATATCTGTTCCACATTCTTGAAAACATCTTGAGAAAGCATAAATGTGTGATTGAAATGAAATAATCCCCATGATCACTGAGCTATAAGGATAACTCCTGATGCGTAAGATAGGTTTCTATTCCTTTAGACAATACGAGAAATGAGATGCCAAAAAACTTGACAATCCATTACCGACAGTCTAATAAAGAAAATGGGAACAAACCAGGTACACCAAAGAGGGGGGAACTAGGTTCAAACCAGCGAATCTAATCAACTCATTCTTCCTATCACCTGCAGTGCCACCAACAATAATTGAAAAATATATGGGATGATGAGGAATTGTATTTTGTCTATTTCCATGAACGATACAATGAATATCTTGCAGTCAACTGTCTTGAAAGAATACGTTCTCTTACAAAATGATAGTCAATCTTGATATGCTTGGTTTTTTCATGAAAGACTTGATTCTTTGCAGTGTGTAACGCTACCTTATTATCATAAGATAGCTAAACTAGTACTTTCATAAATATGCCTTCATAAGTATCCCTAGAGAAGCCGGGAAGGATCTTAACCAAATCACTTCACTAATTACTATAGCCCTGGCTTTGCATTCTGTTTCAGCTGAGGATCGTGAAACCGTTGTCTGCTTTTTTGTCTTCTATGACATTGGTGATCTTCCAAGCGTGAAAAAAATATCCCATTAGAGAACCTCTAGTGATGGGGCATGCCCCCCAATCTAAATCACACTATGTATATGACTATAGATCATAATTACTTTCCAAAAATATTCCTCTTCCTGGGAAACCCTTAAGACATCTCAAAACTTGCTTTGCTGCATCCATATGTTCTTGCCTAGGTGTTTGCATGAATTGTGAGCGAATGTAGACTGCATAGCTTAATTTTGCTCATGTAATTATTAGGTAAATCAACTTTCCTACCAGTCTTCTATATTGAGTTAGATCCTCCAAGGACTTTCCACTTACTAGTGAAAGTTTATGATTTGTTTCCCAGGAAAATTAGTCGGCTTGGATCCCACAAACGCGCATTCATCTAATATTTCTAGAGCGTATTTCCTTTGATTTAGAAATATCCCTTGTGAATTACTTGCAACTTAAAAGGCCTAGAAAATATTTAAGAGGTCCAAGGTCTATAATATGGAAACAATTATTGAGATATGCCTTGAATTTGCTGCAAGTTTCTACATTGTTACCTATAGGCACCAGATCATCCACGTAAACTAACAATGCCATTTACTTGTCACCTTTCTTGTATGTGAATAATGAATAGTCCGCATAAGAACAAACAAAACCATACTCAGTGAGTTTTGATGATAATCTTACAGACCACTGGTGAGGAGCTTACTTCAATCCATACAGAGATTTCTGTAATCTGCATACTTTATTAGGATATTTGTTTTAAATGCAGGTGGTATTGTCATATATACCTCTTCATCAAGATCTCCATGTAAGAAAGCATTGTTTACATCCATATGATACAACTCCCACCTTTTGCCACTGTAACTGCCAGGAAGCATCTCACACTCGTCATCTTGACAACTGGGCCGAAAGTGTCTCCATAATCAAATCCTTCAATCTGCTGATCTCCTCGTATACCTAAGCATGCTTTGTATCATTCTATGAAGCCGTCTGAGTTGTACTTTACCTAGTAAACCCGCTTATAATTAATGAGTTTCTTTCTAGGTGGTAGATCTTCTATGGACCAAGTCTTATTAAATTCCAGTGCCTCAATTTCCTTTGCCATGGCTTCTCCCCATTTTGGTTCCTTTACGACTTCATGAAAATATCTGGGCTCCACAACTTTGGTAATGGCAGTAATATATCTTTTATGGGCATCAAAAAACTTATCACAAGTCGCATAATTAGCTATAGGATATGGCTTACCTAAGGAGACTTTTTGAGGTGTGTGTTTCGAAGAAGAGGGTTTTGGGGTCGAGCCATGTAATAGACATAATCCATTAGATAATTACGAATTTTCTTGTCCCGTTTTTCTCTTCCTCAGTTTATGCTTTCTGGCTATGGGTCATTTGGTCTAGCAGGCTCACTTCCTTTATTTTCTAAATTGGTCTGGGTCGCCGCTTCTTCAAATACTGTACTGGGCCTTCTTGGACCATTTGTGATTTGCCTTGTCTCATAATTCGCCTCTCTATACAGTGGGGGACTCACTTCGTGTCTGCCATGCCCGGCCTACTCGTGCTCACTACAGGCTCGCTTGCATTGGACCCTGTTTAGGCTTGTTGCTAGCCCATTCGTCTAAGCTATGGCTCTATTCCTCTCGTCATCTTCCCTATCTTCGTTTGGGCTTCTAACTAGCCCAGTGCTCTGGGCTTGTTCGATACCCCTAGCTTCTTATATTTGAGATGATTTTTGCTATAAAGGAGCCGAAGACCCCTTAATTTCTTCTTTAGTTACTAGTTGATTTTGAAAAAAATAACTCTCCTCTGGCTTCTCTACTTGCTTGCCTAAAGGAAATATGTCTTCATAGATGATCACATAGCTACTCACAAACACATCTGCATTCTCTAGTTCTTATAATATCCATCCCTTTTTCCTATAAGGGTATCTAATAAAGATACAATTTCAACTCCTTGGTACAAACTTGTCTTTTTGTCTTTGGAAATTATGTGCATGACAAAACACCTAAATGTGTCAATATGATCATAAGTAGGTTTTGCTTTGAATAAGATCTGATAGGGGTCTTTCCCATGGAGTATGATTATGGGTGTCCTATTAGTGAGGTAGGCTATAGTTACAACACACTCTCCCTAAAATTCAATGGGAGGACTTGCTTGAAACCACAAGGCTAGCTCTAGCAAAATTCATGATTTGTCTATGTTTTCTTTCAACTCTCCCTTTCTGCTGAGGTGTGTATATACAACTTGTTTGGTGAATAATTGCTTGTTCCACATAAAATTGTTTCATAGGTCCTAAGGTGAACTCTTTTCCATTGTTACTCTTAATGGCTTTTATTTTTGTGTTGAATTGAGTTGTGACCATATGAAAAAATTTGTTTAGTAAGTTAAGAAGCCTCACTCTTATCCTTCATAGGATAAACCCACACAACTCGACTAACATCATCAACAATTGACAAAAAATACTCAGCCTCATAGAATGCTTTAACTCAATATGCTCCCCAAATATCGCAATCTATGAGACCAAAATTATTCAAATCTTTAGTATCGCTAATTGGAAAAGACAAGCAGGTTTGTTTTTCACGTAAACACACATCATATAACTCATCTTTATGGTTACCAGAATCTCCTTGAATAATACTAGATAATTTTGATAAAGCCTGACTAGCGGGGTGACCCAACTGTTTGTGCCAAAGGTCATAGGACAAGACCTTGTTGACTTGAATTTCTACTGCCTACTTGTCATTGAAGTATTATACCTTTCTTCTTGGTTCAGTCAGTCCAATTGGGCTCCTCATGAATGTGATGATGCAACATGAGTCTTTATTCAGTTGTCTAATAGATATAAGACAACGATTCAATTTAGGCATATAAAGTACATCTTTTAAGACAAGTTTAGAACTCAAGTATATCGTTCCTTACTTAATTGCTAGAGTGCTCACACCATTAGGAAGCTCAACTTGAATAGGAAGCATCCCATGGACATTATACAACAAATTAATATTATAAGTCATATGGCATCAGGCTCTACTGACTAAGAGCTACGTTTCCTTACGCAAAAGTCATTAATGGGTTGACTTAGGAGTCTCTATTAGGCTTAGAATCCTTTACAATTGCTCCGGGGTAAATCCTCCCACACTGCCACTGTCTTCTTCGAACGTCCTTGATTCTTGATGCACAACATTACTACTACTTTTCCGACTGAGCCGTCGCGTCCTCTTCCCTCAGTACTGCGTTCGCCACCTCTTCCTCCATGACCTCTACCACATCATAGTCTACCGTGAGAACTCCATCTAGGCAGGTACCCAATTAGCTCGAAACACCCAACTTCTTCATGCCCATATTTGCCGCATTGTTTGCACATAAGTTATTGTCTCTGTAGCGACTTGTCATGAGCTCCAACAGCAAACACAGCAGCAGTAGCTTTGACCTTGTTTTCTCAACTAGTCATCACTTTCTTGTGGGCTTCTTCTTGTTGTATCATGTTAAAAATCCTATTCAAAGAGGGCAAGAGCAAGAATTTGGCTTTTAAAGGTGCCATAAACATCATCATCCAATCCTATTAAGAATTGGTGTATTTTATCGTCCACCATCATCTTAATCATCTTTTCAGCGGCTCCACACTTGCACGTTGGTACTTAGACATAATTTCCGAGTTCGTTCCAATGACCTATAAGCTTTAATAAAAACTTGACCACTTCTGAGTGTCCTTGCTTGCACGAAGCGATCTCAGATTTTAGCTTATGTATCCTTCAAATATTTGGTATAGAATACACCTTTCTAATATTTTCCTGTATTTTATGTGCGGATTCGACATATGCTACGCTTGTATGAAGCTTTATTCAATAACATTCATGATCTAAGATGTGATCATAAAGTTGACCATGTCCCTAGCATTAGCTTCAGCAAAAACTTCCCCTTCATTCACCTCAGGTTTGGTAATTTTTCCATCAATGAAGCTAAGTTTGTTTTTAGCTTTCAAAGCTATTCTCACAGCTTGTTCCCACAAATCATAGTGCTTCCCATCGAACTTGACTGCGATGATAACAGCTCCTGGTGAATTAGAAGGTGAAAGGTACTATAGTGATTGATTCATAATAACAAAATCTTCGGCTTTGTTATTCTTTTCATTATCCTAACCCATGATCATAGTTTAGGGTTTAGTCGTCCTCTCCTCTCATGTGTTTCCCTTCTCACTCTTTTCTTTATTTATTTAGGGATGCTCTAATACCATGAAAAAAATATGGTATGATGAGGAATTGTGTTTCTTTGAATTGTATATTCCCATGAAAGAGACAATGAATTTATATTACAAGACTCCTGATAAACCTCTATTTTGACCCTATTTTAGCCCCTATTTAACTTCTTTTCTCTCGCGTTTTCACGTTCAATTGTGTTAAGAAAGGGTCAAATCGGCCTCCTTTAGCATACATTTTACTCATATAGCATCTTTCTGTATTTTCAGGGACTTTGTCGAAGAAACGAAAAGATGGACGATATTTAGCAAAAAGGAGCACTAAGGAAGTGAGTTTAAGGCCGTGAAAAGGGTCACTCAACATCGCACGGAAGCGCCAGGGATCGAGCATGGAGACCCCACGCCGTGTGGCACGGTCTGGCCGCGCCGTGTGGCATGACCGTGTTTTCCCAGTCCCACGTCGTGACTTAAATTTTCCTCTAGAGTTATTTTGAGGGGCATTAAGTTTTCTTTTCTCAGACTTGTTCTTAGGCGATTTTTAGGTTTCCATTTAGAGTTTTTGTGATTCACCTGTTGTACCGAATTCGTTACTTTGAAGTTTAATCTAACTTGAGTCGTCAATTAATTCAAGTTTGTTCTCTGATTCTCTCTCTCTTTCATTGTTGTTCTTGAGTTTTAGGTGAAGCATGCATATTTCTCTTATGGCTGAATTATTGAATGTTAGCATGATTTTAGGCCAAATCTCCTAACTTGGGTTGGAATTAATGTCGGCTATGTGTTGTTGAATTATCGCTTACCTTCCCCTTGTTTGTTTGTGATTTCTACTATGCACGTCACATGTTCGATGAATTGCTTGAAAGAGCATTCATCAATTTTTAGTAGGGTTTACGGGAACGTTGAGAGATGAAAGCTTTACTTAGTACGACTTAGTAGACAATTAGGGTTTTAATATGAAAATAATAAAGATTCTAATTGTAATTGGGATTTGAGATTGTAAATCTTGTAATCTTTCGACTTTTAGTCCCATGAGAATAGGTGACTATAGTTGTAGGATTAGTCTTCAACCCTTGAGAGAGGGATGAGATGGGCTGAACTAACGATCTATCCACTCGTAATACATGTTTGGGTTTGTTTGGCGGGGTTAATAATTTATTCACTAGCATAGTCGTGCTGTTAATTCCATCCTAAGTGTTTCTGATTCTGCTGTTCATTTCACTACTTAGTCATTAGAATTTCCCTTAGTTTAATTCTCAATCAACAATTGTGATCGTCTAGATTGAGTAATCTAATTAGTTCTTGTAATTGAAACCAAGTTCCCTATAGAATATGACCCGTACTTGCCATGTGCTAGCTACAGCTACACCTTGCACTTGCGGTATAAATTTAAGACGAACAACTCCTTGCTATAGCCTAACTTGACAATCAAGAAACCTAGGTCTACTCCAATTTGTAAAGCAATTAGGATAATATACAAATAATACATGGTATAGGAAACTACCAAATATCAACCGGACCAGAATATCATTTCCTAACAACAATATGTGACATATGGTCATCTATGGATGATCCACAGACACTGGAGAACTCAACAATAGCATTCTCAATGCACAATAATTAAACCCGATGAAAATTAGGTTTGCAAAAAATAAAATCCCATAATGTACTCTCTGATGTAGTAATCATAGACTATTTTAAGCATATTAATATTATTTACTAATAAAAACTCCCAAAAAAATTTCTATGCATCATACAAGATGGGAAAAAAATTAGTTCAAGTCAAGAATCAGTACATATCCATTAATAGATATTTTTTATAAGAAAAAAGAAAGATTCACTAGTGACAAGTAATATGACATTTATAACAAATTGTTCCCCTAATAGTAATGAATCTAGAACATCAAAAACAAATCATTATCTGCAAAAACCTAGTGTATATACCGTCAATAGCCTCTAAACTTGTAGCATTACTATTGCAACCAATTATGTTCTTCAACATCAATGTGTCTTTCCTAAACATTAGCGAGCTATGTCTTTTCTAAACATCAGGAGTTATATAGTATTATGTTATGGAGCAAATACCCACTTAACATGATAGATCACTTTATAGTAGAACCAGATGAAATTATAATCTTAACACATTTTTTAATAAAAATATGTAGAATATGATAGTATATATTCAAATCATCCCCCACAAGTAAACCACTCTCAAATTGCAAACCTATTAACATCATAAATCCATTGAGCCAAACTCACACTAAAATGGAAAATAAATAACTATCTTCCAGAAAATGAAGACAAAATTTTATTTATTTATTGAAAATAAGAGATATAAATTGCTAGTTGATTACTACCTCGTTACTAAAGAAATTTTAAAAAGTTGAAAAGTTAGGCTTCCATTAGCAATTTGACTTATGGTAGTTCTCATGGGATTAGACATAGGCTAGATTTTTTTGCTGAGGGACTCTGGTTTTTTTACGAAGGAGACAGTTAGAGGAGCCTAGACTCAATG
Source organism: Carnegiea gigantea (assembly GCA_029747015.1). Classification (NCBI taxonomy): domain Eukaryota; kingdom Viridiplantae; phylum Streptophyta; class Magnoliopsida; order Caryophyllales; family Cactaceae; genus Carnegiea; species Carnegiea gigantea. The sequence goes on from JAKOGI010002151.1 coordinate 127,858, forward strand.
GAAGCAGAACCCACACTAACAGTTGTTATTGTTATAGAGAATTAGAGGAGACGCAACTATTAATATCCTATCTAATTAGTAGATAATTAAGCACACATCGTGATTCTTCTAATTATTACTTTTTTTCTTTAAACACATACATGCATATACAAACATTATATTTATCACCTTGTTTAGGGAGGGTGTTTAACATGGTGGGAGTTGAATCGAGGTCTCATTTGGATTAAGCGAGAGGAGCAGTGGTGTCTAGTGAAAAAAACATATCATATTGTTCATTTTTATTATTCTATTAGATAATTAAGGACATACCTTGATGCGGAAACATAGCCCGGATCTCGCCTGTTGAATGCTGCCCATAAATATTGTGAACCGCATTGACAGTGGCGACTAGAGTCACCATATAGCGTCACACCCCAAACCCGAGCCTGATTGATGGTGAGGCTAGCGTGAGAGAAGGGAAAAGAGAATTAGGGCTAATGTTTAGGTTTCTACCACTGATACCGAACCAAGTTGCTAAGCCCCTTATAAATAGCAGCACATAGCTTATAACCGAGAACGAGTAGTTAATGGGAACTTTAATGGGCATGATTAATACATAATTATCATTTGTAACTGCCCAATTAATAATGTGACCGTTACACTTGGTCAACAGTTCCTCTTCGGTCACATAAACCATAAGTTACATTTTTCCTCCCAACTAATCTCTTCACGCCTCTAACTGGGAATGGGGTGTGCAACCAGAAAGTAACCAATAATGTTATATTAAGTCACCATCTAACTAACACAACACTTTTACGAAATACGATACCTCAAATAATCATCCTCAGCATCACCAACAGCATACATAATCCCTTTATGCCATATGATATATCATATGATTATATACTTAATATAATCTCCGGGTTGATACGGTAATGATGGATAGATTTTTCCTTAAAGACTCATAAAATTTCATCTCAGCTTAACTCCTTTCCTAACGTGTTCTCGCTGAACCGTATACATCATGGCTCTTAAGAAACACATTAAGGTAGCATCATAAAGTTTCGACTTCATATCACAGCTTTAATTTAAAGGATCATCGTCCATAGGGTCACACATTGACAAGAGATAGGGAAGTCAATTATCGCTCCGTGTATAGGTCGTCTTATAAGTACACACAGTATGAAATGTGTGTCATGGCATAACTTCCACTGAGCTAGGTATGTCACTTTTATGCCATACGAATCGTCAGTCTAGATTTTCACCCATAAATCTAACCTGAGTCATTAGATCAGCATACTGAATGTTAATCTTGACACTCAAGATTCGGCTTTTAAGGCTTCAGTATGAAATCTTATTCCATACTCGACTTCCTCGAGTCTCATCTTAGACTCACTAAGGCGGCTATATTTATTTTACTCATACACTTCCAGTGTGAGTAATCAATATTGTACACCTAGTGCCAATATGATTCAGTCTCACCCTGCCCACCACTCAAGCGTTAGGGCGATTGCCTGTGTGACTAGACCAATCAAAAGCCTATGACATTTTAATATGCCTACATGCAACAACAAACCATGAGCATTTTGCTCATTTGCAAGGAAACATGTCCATCACAAGACACATCTAAGCACTAAACCTTATAAATTCTTAGACTCAACAAATGTGTTTTAAACACATCACTAGGAAAAGGTTTAGTCAAGGGAACATAATCACCTTGTTAGTCTATATATACCTCATGGTAATGCTTTTTGTCTCTATGGTAACAAGACACACAACCTGCCTCTATAGCTGAGATTGTTGTGCAGTTTTGCTTCTTACTGCACTATGACATGGCCCTTCCACCAAAAGTGAAGACATGTCCTAAGGTTGACCTAGACTCATCCGGCTCATCATCCTAGTCGACCTTTAAGTATCCTCTCGACTTAAGGTCTCCTATTGATAGCACAAGACTAAGTCAGCAGTACCATGAAGGTAGCACTTGACTCTCTTAATGGCTTGCCACTTAGCAAAACTCGGGTTACTTTGATAACGACGTACCAAACCAACCCCAAAGTAAATGTCAGGCCATGTATATAACATGACTTACATTAAGCTTTCTACGATACTAGCATAGTTCATTGTCTCTATTTCATTATCCATTTTAGGCTATTGATCAAGACTCAAAGTTAGACCCATCTCAACTGGAGTACCTAGGGATTCGAAATTATAAATTCAAAATCGTTCCAAGAACTTTTTATGTATGCATCTTGGGATAGTTTTGAATTATTTCCAATACTAGGACATACCTAGCTTCACCCATATCCTGCATCCCAAAAACATATGACAACCACTTTTAAGTAGTTTCGATCAACTCCAAGTTGTTCCCAGCTAATAGTGTGTCATTAACGTACATGATAAGAAACATAATCCCCCATGTTAAGTTCTTGACATACACATGATGGTCTTCTAAAATCATAGATAAGCTAAACTAAGTTATGGATCCAAGAACTGGAAGATTGCTTAAGATCATATATGGACCTTTTAAGACGACACAAATTGTCCTCTTGTTACTTTGATACAAAACCAATGCATTAGTCCATATTAATATCTTCCTCAAGATTACCATTGAGGAAAGCAATCTTTATGCCTATTTTTAATAACTCAAAGTTCAAATGGGCAACCAGGGGTAGGAGTAATAGGGTCTGAACTCATTGATCAAACCATATGTCCGATATTTTATCTTGAAAACTTATGTGCTTTCGATAGACTTGCGTCGAAGTGAAGGATCAACAAGTTCTAAAACCTTTTTCTTACCATTGAGTCCATCTCATCCCTCATGGTATCCATTCACTCTTTGTGAAATCCACTCTTTGTGATCTGGTGAATAAATCACCTCTTGATAAGAGGTAAGATCCCCAACTCCCTAGGAAGTGCATAGAAAAACATCCTCTTCCATGTTCACTCCTTTGGACCCTGGGACCTTCATTAATTGTTTGCCTAGGCGAGAAATCCCTCCCCCTTTCTCTAAGAGGTGTGAGACCCTAAGCACGAGGAGAAAATTACTCCCACTTTTTATTGGAGGTAGGATCCTGAACGTGTGGACTAACTGCAAGTTCAGGAATGAGAGATTGGGGATAAATGTCTTTCTCATGCTGACTCTCCTCAGCATTTGGAGATTAAGGATGAATCTCGTTCTCTTAAATAGATAAACTTTTACCATTACTATCAAATAAGGAAGGTGTACCATCTTCGGTGACTTAGTGAAAATTCAAATTCCGCCCCCTCACCGAGAGATGGTTGAAGGGCTTACGACTCATACAAATTGAGGTTAGTTTTTAAAGTTTCACCAAAATCTTGGGAACTCATCCTCTAGAAAATTAACATTGCGGGAATTCATTTCACGATCTCAATTGGTTCGAAAAGTTTTGATACTTCGTTGCAATCAAGATAATAGGTAAACATACCTATATCATGAACAATATTTCACTCCATGATATGCTATCACATTCATGGGCTCGCAAATGTCTGGAGTAAGTGAACACTAAGGGATTCGATGCCCTCAAAACCTTAAAAGATTTCATATTGCTTACTAGCTAGACTTGACTTACACCTTCCAACTTTAGCCTAGTGAGTTTGTGTTGAAAAAACCATCTTTAGCTAGTTTACTAGCTCTACCTTGACCCTCATGGTTAAGTCGAGCATGCTTAAAATAGAGTTGAAAATGAGGCAAAGATGGAATATGTCTTGTTTCATCCAAAACATTGAAAAACACCTTTTAATGTGGCATGGCCAAACAAATTGCCATTGTATACGATATCTAAGGCATGTGGACAAAAAGTAAAGTGAAAAACTAATCTCATAAACAAAAGACAAAAAGGGACATTGCACCCCAGGTGCATAGAGCGAATCTCGAAGAAGAGACGTAGTCCCTCCACAGAGTTTTAAATGATATGTCCTGAATTCCTTCATTATCATTTACCTAAAACGACAATTTGTGAACCCATCAAGTAGCAATGAAAGTTTACGAAATCATCTCAATCCTGAACTATGTGTTTGGTGGCTCCTGTGTCTACAATCTACTAAGGATCATAATCGGCAACTAATGCTTAGGAGCACACATATTATCCAAGCGCAACTGTGAAAGAAGATACTTTAATCTGTTTAGAACATCTCTGAGCGTAGGATCCTTATTTTCACAATTATAGCACTTCACACGTGCTATATGCATGTCTTTATTTCCCTTGGCCCTTTTCCCTTCTTACAATACCAACCTTAGGCCCGGAATTTTATGAGGAAATGAATTTGAACGAACTTGATGCTAAACTAATCCCACATGTACTCGACAACTTTTAATTTCGTCACTAAATCAACATTGATGTAATGCAACAAAGTATATCATGTTGATCGATCTATTCTCGAACCATTTTTGATATGCCTTTATATTTTTTCGATATTGCTCATTAGCAGTATCATCTTTGCCATTCTAGAAGGTCTAGAACCTGACAAGTGTTCTAATACTTCATGCTTGTTCAGAAGAAACTGAATCTTCTAACACTTTGTGTCATAGTCATTGCTATCAACTTTTTCATCGGTAAACAAAATACCAACCATATGTCAATTGCCATAACTAGAAGTATATTATTTACAAGATGGACCTCAGGCATATTTTCAAATAATTAAATTATCAAAAACTCCATCATTCATGTCGCACGATCAAAAATTTCGCTAAACTCATAATCATCACATACAAACATGAATTAGAAGTTTTTATAATTTAATTATCACTTATTTCCATGAAACCATATTTATGGAAAACTTTATAGTTAAACAAATTAACATTTTACAAATATCACAAAGATATTCAACTTTGTCATGTAAACTAAATTTACATGAAGTTATCTCATTACATAAGATGAATTCATATAACTACTTATGTGTCATTTAAAACTCTATCAATGACATATCGATCATAAAATTCAGATTATTATATAAAACGTATTTATATAATAAAATGAATCTATATTGTGAAACATATTCGAATAATAACATGTTACAAAAGAAATTCATTAAAGCCTAAGGAACATTATATAAAGCATATTTATATCATTATAGATAAAATGAAACTTATTCAAATGTCATTCACAAATTATAAAACACATTCATAATTTTATAAATTTAGATTTTATGAAACGAATTCATAAAATACTACTAAATTACATAATTAATAAGAAACATGAGACAAATTCATATTCGTTAATTTGGGTAAAGAAAAGTGCTGAAACAACTAGCAAATTTACTACAACTCATGTAGTTCGTATATATAAAACACATTTATATAATACTACTTATTGGTGATTGACATGAAACATATTAATGTAATCGAATGCAACATAATGTGTAACATGAAATATATCCAAATATCGATCGCAATTAGTTATATAGAACATATCCATATAATATTAAAATCTAGATGAAACGAATTCATATAATAATGCAAATTCAAAATCCATGAAACAAATTCATAAATAATCAAATACCATATATGTTCAAATAATAGTATGAAACTTATTCATATAAAGCTTCATGAATCATTTATTAACTACAGCAATGACAGAACAATTAACTGATTTGTAATTGCACATGTTTTTACATATTATAACTAAATCATGAAACATATTCATGCAATCGAATATTATATAAACATATTTATATAAGTTATATAACATATGAAACATATTCATTTACAGACCAAGGGAAATCTTAATATCACATAGATATTTATTGAGTTCAAGTAAAACAAATTTACATCATACTAATTTTATATATGAAACACATTCATATAACTTCAATCCAATTGATTATTTACTAGTTACTTGGCATGAAAATTTCAAGTTAATGCATATATAAAACGAATGAACTAACTGCATGTCAATTTGTACAAAATTATAATTCAACTAGAAATTATGCCACAACTAATAATCTTGATAATTATTTTAAAAAATAACCAAAATAATAAAACAATTTGAGACCCCCTTTTCCCTTTTATTTAGCCCCATATGTTGAGTGTGTAGGGGCTTTTTCTTTCTCTAACTCCAAACCCTTGGCCTCTCTCTCTCTCTCTAAGGTCAGTGTATCGAGACTCTCTCTCTCCTATTGAATGACTCTTTCCCTAAAAAACTGTCGGTCCCTTACTAAGAAATTGGCGACTCAGTACAAGCTCAACCCAAACTTCCCCATCTCGGTCCTCTGCCATGTTCTTTCTTTGTTCCCCACAGCCATGGTTGCCTTCGGCTGAGAATCGGCATCCAGAGACCGCCATTAAAACCACCAACACCAAAGCCCAAGTGATGAAACTGCCACCCTTTGCATCATGAAAACAAGCCTCACGGGCTTTGATACTCATCCTCCGATGAAAACACCACCACTAATGTGTAGATCGGCCGCGAACGAGTTGCCTGCGCTATTCATGCGCCCAACGTGCCACCTAGGCGGCTGGGCATGTGTCTCATGCACAACTTAGTTGGGGCCAATTGGGTGTTTTTCAATGAGAAGACGTAGATCGGCGAATTTTGAGGCTTATTGGAGGAAAAAAAACGGCCAAAAGTTATCTTCATCGGCGATGCGTGTCCCACACGCGCTACCCCTCTTGGCAGTTCTGATGGACCTCAGGTATATCTCTTTGCTTTTGTGTGCTGGGGCTCGTGAGGGGTCTTGTTCTTATGTTGGGGAGGTTATTAGCGAGAGTCTGTATTCCATCTCTTAATCACAAAGACTAGATATCTAGATATAAGATGCCTTAGAGTCTAAGGGGGAGATGGGGTAGTCTAATCTTAAGAACATTATGCTAAACAATCTTGGTTTTTTTAACACATAAAACATTAACACTTTAGCATAAATTCTCGGTTTTGGATGATTGCATGTCACTCAGAATAGAAATCACTTAATCTAAATACGAAATTCACTATGGAATCATATTAGTATAGGATGGCGTTAAAATATAAGACATATATCACTAGCCTCATTTTAGCATAAATTTAGACAGCCAAGACTGATAGCAGGAAACGTAAAACCTGTTATTTTTATTCTGGCTCAGTCTTGGTAACTTCATGCCAAAACAGAATAGGGCTATATATCAATATTACACAGATTCTTTGGTCAAACTAATTAATCTTATATTTAGGCTAACATGAATTAGTCGGGGCTAGCAACAATCAGACAACGCTCTAATACCACTGTTGGATAATTAAGGATATACCTTGATGCGGGAACATAGCTTGGAACTCACCTGTTGAGTGCTGCCCACGAACATTATGAACCGAATTGACGGTGGCTACCAGAGTCACCATATAGCGTCACACCCCAAACCCAAGCCTGATTGATGGTGAGTCTAGCATGAAAGAAGGGAAGAGGGAATTAGGACTAATGTTTAGGTTTCTATCACTAATACTGAATCAAGTCGCTAAGCCCCTCATAAATAGCAACACATAGCTGGTAACCGACAACGAGTAGTTAATGGGAACTTTAATGGGTATGATAAATACGAAATTTATCATTTGTAACTGCCTAATTAATAGTGTGACCGTTACACTTGGTCAACATGTTCGTTTCTATCCTTTTTAGTTGCTAATGCCTGAAATAACATCAAAATGTTCAGTTGGAACAATAAATACCATTAAGATCAAAATTATGAGAAGCTGCTTTCGGAGAAACTTGATCTCTTTATGCTACTGTTTGAGTTTGAAGAATTTCTAGACGTTGTGGAGCTCAAAGTTGCTCAATAATGGGCAAAGGCATGGAGTATAATGGCATCATCGAAGTTGTGTTGGCCTGGGTGGCCAGCACAGCACTTGCCAGTCCCACCTCTCGGGTTCGATCCGGGGGGCCGTAATTCTACTTTGTGCAATGAATTGAGCGTGGGTGGGCTTGTGTTCCTGGACTCTAATCTGGGCTTTAACATCCCCTTCCTGACCCCGTTAAGAGCCGCTAGGTACCCTAAGATAAGGGCCTAGTGAATTGAGTTTGCTTACCTCCAAAAAAAAAGGAGTATAGTAGCACCCCTTGTGAGGTTAGATGTACGTACAGCAAGGTACTCCTTATTTTTTGGTTCTATGATGATTAGTGAGTTTCGACGCGAAGCAAAAATATGGTACAATAGTTTGACCCAATTAAGTACGATACGGGGAAAGACACTTCATTAGAAGAATGTTTTAGCAGTTCATTTGTCATATAAGTTGTAGCTCATGGTGCTCTAGTTGTTTGTGTAGGCCTTGTTGGTTATGAGAAAGTTAGATGGAAAGAAAATAAATTTTGAAAATAGTTTCCTTTTCTACATTTCATTTAGGTAGTATTTTGTTAGGGGATAAATGTGTTTTTTTTTTTTGAAAATTACTTTCGATCAAAAAATTTTTTTCACGAAAAAGGATTTTTATGTCACATTTTCAATTGTTTGGTGCAAAATAATTCATTTCCTATAAAAAAAAGATGTCAATTGAATCATTTAAGTGTCGAAAAATATCGATTGAATTATTGCTGCAGAAATAAATGTTGACTAAATGAAGGATTGTTGAGTTTAAAATTTAAATTTGAGCTTCTTTTAATATTTCGTATTGGATAATTTACCTTTCATCCAAACTGTTGAAATTATTTTAGTGCCAAAAAATGAAGATTGAATTATTTAAGTGGTAAAAAAATATTGACTAAACTCTTTTGACAGAGAAAAATGTTGGCCAAAGGAAGAAATGTCGAGCTTAAAATCTAGATTTGAGTGTATTTTAATATTTCTGTCTCATGATCAAGTTTTGATCTAAATCATTAAAGTTGTTTTCATGACGAACAATATCGACTAAATCGTCATCATGGAGAAAAATGTTGACAAAATGAAGGAATGTCGAGCTCAAAATCCGAATTTAAACTTGTTTTAATATTTCATATCTGACGATCAAATTTCAATCCAAGTGTGCCATTGAAATTGTTCTAATGGTGAAAGTGTCGACTAAATTGTTTAAGTTGCACAAAATATTAACCAAATTGTCGTGGCGGGGAAAAATATTGAGTAAGTAAAGGTGGTGTTAAGTTCAAGATTTGGATTTTAACTTCTTTTAATCGTTCCATCCGATAATCAAGTTTCGATTCAAGTCGTTGAAATTATGTTAGTGACAAAAAATGTCAACTGAATTATTTAAGTGATGAAAAATGTCGATTAAATTATCGTAGTGCAGATAAATATTAACCAAATAAAGGAAATTTGAACTGAAAATCTGAATTTACTCTTATTTTAATATTTCACATTGAATAGTTAAGTTTCAATCCAAACTGTTGAGTCGGATTTTGAAAATAAATTTCAGGTGACTATCATATATATATATATATATATATATATATATATATATATATATATATATATCTTATATATATATATATATATATATATATATATATATATATATATATATATTAAAAGTTGGATTGAACTGATGTATGAACGACACGTAGGATGCCATCTATGGTGCCACTTGGGATAAGAATGTCATGTAGGGTATCAACATAAAAGTCTTCTATCATGTAATGAAGATGGATGTAGGTTATTAATATAATTTTAATTCAATTTAATGTTAAGTTTTGTCATATACTATGACTAATTAGTAATTGAATTTTCTTTTAAAAACTTAAATATAGAACAAATAAATGATTTAGATGTTACAAAGAAAAAAATGGAAGTGTGTTAAACATTATTTTTAAGGTAAGTATATATTGTACATCTAAATCTAAATCTAAATATATTTATTTTTATATATTTATTTTTGAGTGAATATATCATGAGTTGACACTTGAATGCTTATTAGGTTGCTTATTTTGTATACTGTAAAGTTTGATTGTTTAAGCATGTCACATAATTGAATTTA